>CANUEP010182820.1:0-11181 GCA_947857235.1 Jatropha podagrica | reverse complement strand
ATAACTTCACTTGTTTAAGTTGTTTTTATATGGTTAGGGTTTTGAATATATTTTGGGAACTTTGTATGTTTTGTTGAAATTGCTGAATTTTAATGTGTGATGTGTTCTGCCGTGAGATTGGAACTCATTTTTGACCCCTTTATAATTTCCATTTGTTCCTGACTTCTTCATGGAAGTTTTAGCTCTATTTCTCAGCTTTCCAAAACATATTCTTATGTCTAATTCCAATACTTGTAGCTCCACTTATGATTGAGATACCAAAACTGGTTCTGTTATGATGTCTTACCTGTCTATCCGAAATTAGTGTCCCTTTTGACCACTCAAATAGTAAAATAATGTCTTATGTTCCTCATAAAATTTATATCTTTACTTCTTATCTTTCCAACCCATCCTCTTGTGTCCAAATTGGAGAAACATATCTCAACTTATGGCTTAAACACTCAAACTGACTCTGTTGTGTCGGGCCACATGCATTACTAAATTGAGTGCCCGTTTTGACCATTATAATGACAAGATTAGGTTCTGAGTTCTTCATAAAAGTTGTTTCCCTGTTTCTTGAGAATTATCTCGTTCTTGATGGGTCTCATTTGAGTGTTTGGTGCAGTAGGAATTTCTTTAACATTATTTCTATATATAAAAAAAAAGAACACAAAACAAAATGTAAATTACTTGCCTCCTTATGGAAATTTAACCACTTCTAATTTGGGAACTAGCTTTAATAAGTGACATAAGACGGTGCTCCGGCACCGAATGTGGCATTCGTCGTCTGGTTCTTCGGGATTGGCCGGTGGGTGTTACAGATAGTATCTGATCATCTCTGAGCCCCCAACTTTCATTGTTGATTAATGAGAAAACGTCATTGGCAAATTTTTTCGTAGTTGTTCGTCTTTCATAAATCCAAGAATTTCACCTCTGACTATGAAATATGAATGCCCCTGACTGTCCATGTTAATCATTACTCTAATCCCGAAGGCCAACGCAATAGGACAGAAATCCTATGATGTTATCCCATGCTAATGTATATAGAGTGTAGGCTTGGCTTTGAGCACTCTAATTTCTTCAAAGTAACAACACTGGAGGCACGACTCATCCAGTTGAGGCTAGGAGCACATCGCAAGCAAAAGGGATGAGTCGACTCATTAAGCCTAGTATTATTATCTATTGTCACTACCTCCCCGTGTCAGGATTGGGTAATTTTCATGCCTACTGCCTCTCTTGGATGTGGTAGTCGTTTCATAGGCTCCCTCTCTAGAATTGAATCCTAACTCTCTATCACCCGTCACCACCATTGTAAGCCTCTATCCTACCATTGAAAGTTGATAGGGCAGAAATTTAAATTATGCATCTCCAAAACAATGGCCGTGCGATCCTTAGAGTTATCATGAATCATCAAAGCAATGGGCAGAGCCCTCGTCAACCTTTTATCTGATAAATGCATCCCTTTCATAAGTTAGGGTTTGGTTCATGTATTAGCTACAGAATTACTACGATTATTCGAATAGTAGGTAACATAAAATAAACTATAACTGATTTAATGAGCCATTTGCAGTTTCACAATTTGAATTAGTTCATACTTACACATGTATGGCTGTATCTTTGAGACAAGCATATGGCTATTGGCAAGAACAACCAAGTAGCATTCCTTCGTAACATCGGCGCTCGCACAAGCCCACCGTTCTTGTGGTGAGGTGGTACTAATAAGGCTCAAAATGGGTGCGTCCGTCATTCTTAGACATTAGTTCATACTTTCACGCCATCCACCCACATAACATTCTGCATCCGAAAGCAAAAGCGGGCAATAGATGGGCCACAATAGTTGAGTTGATGTGCTTAGAACACAAATGCCACTGTGAGGTCTGCCCCATGCACCCGGGATGTATGAGTTCAAATGAAAATGAACAATCTGAATTTTGCTCCTGTGGATACATTGCACAAGAACCCGTGTCCTTGCCTTGAGAAAAGAAATTAAAAATCCAGTCAGGGCTAAGGAGGACGATGAGATCGACAATTCGTTGCACCAGCAAGGATATTACCAACACAAACATTCGAACTACCGCTCATGTGCCCATAACATCCATTGAGCAATAGTGAAACTCGGCAAATGAGGACTCAATTGGCTGAGAATGAGAATCGTCACCACACCGAGTTAAGCCACAGCCCGCATCATGGAGCGCAGTTGAGAAATGCATCCTACGAGGAAGGGGGGACGGTCCATCAAATTGCATGCCCACACTCACCCGTGCCCTTAACATTGATTGTGTAGCACCAAACTTGACGCAATGATGACTCGATCAGTTGAGACTGAGAATCAACGCCACACTAAGTGAGCCCCAGCACGTACCATTAAGAGCACTAGAAGGGTCCATCGAGTGCCATGCCCACATTCACTCATGCTATTAACATTGAATGAGGTATGCCAAACCCGACACAATAATGACTCAATCGGTTGAGACCAAGAATCGACGCCATGCCAAATTAAGCCCAACACGCACAGTTAGTAGGGCGGATGAGCAATGGGCATGGAGGGTGGGAAGGGGGAGGCGATGGCGCCCCTAGCATGCCTCCCACTGCTCACATGCAACCTTGACATTGATAGAGCCAGACAAAAGTCGGCTAATGACAACTCGATTGTTCGAGACTAGGAATCGGCGCCACACTAAGTTTTGCCTAACACGTAGCATCAAGGGCGCAAGTGAGCAGTGGGGGGAATGGGTTGGGCAAATGGCATGCCTAATCACACCATTTGCCCACCTTATAGATATAGAAAATAAAACATAACCTGGGTGTAGCATCTGGAAACATTGCTAAATCCCAGTCATCACTCCTCCATAAAATTTTATTTCAGGCACCTTTGGCCATGAAATTTTAAGAGCCATCATAAAAATAGGTAAAGAATTAAATGGGGCATCCTTAATCATGAGATTCGATCTGGAGGGTGGTAAAATAAAAGTTTTGATGAAAATACCCTTGGAGGGGGTTAAAAATTCATGAAAAATGGAACTATCACCCGAAGGCCATGATATTTTGTAGGTGACCCTAGAATATTATTATGGAATTATTGGAGTGGTCTCCAGTCGATGCTATGTGGGAAAGGTGCGATTTTTTGGATGAAAATGCCCCCGAAAGGGGTAAAAAATCAATAAAAAGTGAAAATGTCATCTGATGGCCATGGTTTTATGGGGAATGCTCAAATGTCATTATGCAATTATTGTCATGGCTATCGATTGACTGTATATGTGAGAGCATGAGGAACAGTCGTTACATAGGCAGGCACCCGAGTCGGGGTCCAGCATTTTTTTTGAATCGTTTCGCTTTTTTGGGGTTAGTGCCCTATTGTCTGAGTAACATCTATTAATGGTGCAAATTTGAGGGCAAAAGCTCACAGTCATTGAAAGCCCGACGTGTTCAGGGCCTACCTCAAGTTACACTTGGGTAGCATTAGCGAAGTGAATGGCCTTGAATGCTCTGGCTAATCAAGGATTGAGATTGGTATGGATGCCTTCTACAGGTCTTGAGAACTAAAGCTAAAGTGTCAACCAGGCTTAAAAAGCCGTCGGTGCAGAGATATTTACGCCAAAGGATTGTTTCATAGGCCGAAAATCAAGCTGGGGATTACAAATTTTTTGAATCATTTTGAATTTTTGGCATTAGACCCTTCATGTATGAGTAGCATATATCAATGTTGCAAATTTAAGGGCAAAAGCTCATAGTCGCTGGGAGCCCGACGTGGTTGTGTGCTAGCTCAAGTTAGCCTGCATGGCCTTGGCAAAACAAGTGGCCCCAAATGCTCTGGCTAATCGAAGGCTAAGATCGGTATGGATGCCTTATGTAGGTTTAAGGAACCCGAGCCAGAGTGTTGACCGAGCTCAAAAGGCACCCAGTGCGAAGATATTAAAGTCGGATGCCATTTCATAGGTTAGGAATTAAGTCGGGGACTACAGTTTTTTTTAATCATTTTGGATTTTTGGTATTAGTCCCCCTCAAGTATGGAAAACATCTACCAATGGTGCGAATGTGAGGGCAAAATCTCATAGTCGCTGAGAGCCCGACATGTTCGAGCGCTAGCTCAAGTTAGCCTGGATGGCCTTGGTGAAGCGAATGGCCCCGGATGCCTCAGTTAATCGGTAACACCCATTTGTCAGTTAATCTAGAAATCAAAATCAAATGAGCTTTTACCCTTTTGTTCCACATGATATTTTTGTTCTCGTTGAGCTCATTTTAGGATGCCTATGTTATCTTTTAACAGATGTGTCGCCCCAGCCAAACTCCCCACCTGACAATGTCTTCCTCCCAAATCGACTGCCAAAATGGCCATGGGTTAAAAGGAGGGATGCAGCCCACCTCTAATTCACGAAATAAGTAAAATAACATTAATAAGTAGTGGTATTTCAACATCGCCTTTTAGCTCCCAATTGTCCTACACCTCTCAAGTCATTTTCACAAAGTCGGACTAGAGTCAAGCTCAACAAGGTCTTCTTTCCCTGTTGATTCCGTCAAGCTCGTTTTCTTGGCTATGGTTTTGCTGGATAGTAGACAGGGACAATGTGAATCTCGTTAATCCATTCATGCGCGTCATTAATTAGATGATGAGGCATTTAGCTACCTTAAGAGACTCATAGTTACTCTAGCCATTTACTCGCGCTTGGTTGAATTTCTTCACTTTGATAGTCAAAGCACTAGGCAGAAATCACATTGCCTAAGCATCCACAAGGACCATCGCAATGCTTTGTTTTAATTAAATAGACAAATTCTCCTTATCCATATGAATTCTGAGTCGACTGTTCGATGCCTAAGGAAGGCCCCTGGAAGGGCAGTTCCTAGTCCATCCCCCGGCTAGCACGCGACGAGTTGCTGTTGTCGTAGGAGCAGCTCGAGCAGTCCACCAATAGCCGATGGGTTTGGGAATAGGACCCCTGGGCCCAACCCTCATAGCCAATCCTTTTCCCGAGTTTACATATCCATTTTTCGACTTCCCTTGCCTACATTATTCCATCGACCAAGGGTTGTTCACCTTGGAGACCTGATTGAGTATGAGTACGAGTGGGCATGGGAGGCACTCGATCCTTTGAATTTTCGTGGGCCGCCGCACAGTGGCTAACCGATGGACCCTACCTCTAACTAAGTCATTTTCAGGGTAGGCAGGCTGTTAAACAGAAAAAATATAACTCTTCCCAAGGCCCCTGCAGATGTCTCTAGACTCCCCTGCCTTCACCTCCTAATTTAGGAATTTTAACCCGATTCCCTTTCGAAGATCGTGCTAGATCAACTGTCAAACGGACTTCCCCTGTCTATCAGGATCAACTAGCCCATGTGCAAGTGTCGTTCACATGGAACCTTTCCCCTCTTTGGCCTTCAAAGTTCTCATTTGAATATTTGCTACGACCACCAAGATCTACATTGACGATTGCTCTGCCTGGGCTCGCATCCCAGGTTTTACAACGAATTGCCAAGGAGGCTCCGGTGAATCGAGGGTTGGGATCGATATGGGTGCCTTCTATAAATACGGGGAACTCGAGCTGGAGTGTTGGTCAAGCTTGAGAAGCCCCCTGTGCGGAGATATTCAAGCTGGATGGCCATTCCATAGGCTGGGAACTGAGTTAGAGACTATAATTTTTTCGAATTGTTCTAGATTTTTGGTGTTAGTCCCCTTCATGTACGGGTAACACCTATCAATTGTGCAAATTTAAGAGAAAAAACTCATAGTCGCCGGGAGCCTGACGTGTTCCGGGGCTAGCTCAAGTTAAGCTTAGATGGCCTTAGTGAAGCGAATGGCTTCGGATGCTTTGGCTAATCGGGGCCTAGGATCAGTATGGATGCCTTCTATAGGATTAGGGAACTCGAGCTAGAATGTCCGCCAGGCTTGAGAACCCCCCGTGCATCATTTCATAGGCCAGAACCGAACCAGGGACTGCAATTTTTTTGAATTGTTTGGATTTTTTGCATTAGTCCCCTTCATGTATTGGTAATATCTACCAATGGTGCAAATTTAAGGGTAAAAGATCACAATCACAAGGAACCCGACATGTTGGGGGGCTAGCTTAGGTTAGCATGGATGGACTTGGTGAAGCGAGTGGCCCCGAATGCTAAGGCTAATCAGGGATCGAGACCCATATGGATGCCTTCTATAGGTCTGGGGAACCAGAGCCGAAGTGTCGGTCGGGCTTAAAAAGCCCCGATGTGGAGATATTGAAGTCAGATGGCTGATTTATAGTTTAGGAATCGAGCCGGGGACACTAGTTTTTTTGAATTGTTTTGGTTTTTTAGCATTACTACCCGTCATGTATAGGTAACGTCTATCAATGGCGCGAATTTGAAGGCAAAAGCTCACATTCCCTTCATGTATAGCTTGGATGGCCTTAGTGAAGCGAATTGGCTCAGAGACCCTAGTAAATTGAGGGTTAGGATCGATATGGGTGCCTTCAATAGCTTCAGGGCACCCGGGCTGAAGTGCTGGCCAGGCTAAAAAAGTTCTAGTGTGGTGACATTGAAGCTGGAGGGCCATTTCATAGGCCGAGAACCGAGTTGGGGACTGTAGTTTTTTTTTACTCGCTTTTGTTTTTCGGCATTACTACCCTTCATATACGGGTGACATCTATCAATGGTGCAAATTTGAGGGCAAAATCTCACAGTCATCGGGAGCCTGACGTGTTCGGGGGCTAGCTCAATTTAGCTTGGATGGCATTGGCGAGTCGAATGGCCTCGAAGGCTCAAACAAATCAGGGGCGAGATTAATATGGGTGCCTTTTATGGGTCCGAGGATCCCTGTCTAAGCTCGAAAAGCCCCCAGTGTAGAGACATTGAAGTCGGAGGGTCATTTCATAGGCCGAGGACTGCAGCTTTTTCAAATCATTTGGTTTTTTGGTATTACCACACTTCATGTATGGGTAACATCTATCAATGCTGCAAATTTGAGGGCAAAAGCTCAGAGTCGCCGGGAGCCCGACGTGTTCAGGGGCTAGCACAAGCTCGCTTGGATGGCCTTGGCGAGGCAAATGGCCCAAGAGGCTTCGGCGAATCAAGGGCCAAGATCGATATGGAAGCCTTCTATATGTTCTGCGAACCCATGCCAGAGTGCATGCTGGCCTTGAAAAGCGCCTAGTTCGAAGATATTGAAGCCGAATGGCCATTTTATAGGTCAAGAACCATGGTGAAAAGTGCAGTTTTTTCAAATCATTTTGGTTTTTTGTCATTACTACCCTTCATGTATGGGTAACATCTATCAATGGTGTGAATTTGAGGGCAAAAGCTCACAATCGTTGGGAGTTCGATGTATTTGGGCGCTAGCTCAAGTTAGCTTGGATGGCCTTAGCGAAGTGAATGGCCCAAAGGCTCCAGCGAATCTGGGGCCAAGATCGATATGGATGCCTTCTATAGGTTCGGGGAACTCGGGTTGGATTGTGGGCCAGACTCGAAAGCCCCCGGTGCAAAGACATTGAAGTTGGAGGGCCATTTCATAGGTTGGAAATCAAGTCGAGGACGACAGTTTTTTTGAATCATTTTGGATTTTTGACATTACTACCCTTCGTGTGTGGGTAACGTCTATCAATGGTGCAAATTTGAGGGCAAAACCTCACTGTCGCCAGGAGCCCGACGTGTTCGGGGGCCAACTCAAGTTAGCTTGGATGGCCTTTACGAAGCGAATGGCCCTAGGAGATCTAATGAATTGGGGGGTCGGGGTTGATATGAGTGCGTTCTATAGGTCCAAAGAGCTCGAGCCAAAGTGTCGACTGGGACGAAAAACCCCCCGGTGCGGAGATTTTGAAGCTAGAGGGTCGTTTCCTGGGTTAGGGACAACAGTTATTTCGGACCGTTTTGGTTTTTTGGCATTACTACCCTTCATGTATGGGTAACATCTATTAATGGTGCGAATTTGTGAGAAAAAGCTCACAGTTGCTGGCAGCCCGACGTGTTCGGGGGCTAGCTCAACTTAGCTTGGATGGCCTTGACAAAGCAAATGGCCCCGAATGCTCCGACGAATCGGGGGTTGTGATTGATATGGGTGCCTTCTAGAGGTTCGAGGAACCCAGGCTGAAGTGCTGGCCAGGCTCGAAAAGCCCCGGGTGTAGAGATATTGAACCCAGTCGGCCATTTCACAGGTCGAGAATCGAGTCCGGGACTGTAGTTTTTTCAAATCATTTTTGTTTTGGGGCATTTCTTGCCTTCACGTATGGGTAACATCTATTAACAGTGCGAATTTGAGGGCAAAAGCTCACAGTCGCTGGGAGCCCGACATGTTTGGGGGTTATATCAAGTTAGCTTGGATGGCCTTGGCAAAGCGAATGGCCCTAGAGGGTCCGGTGAATCAAGGCCCAGGATCGATATGGGTGCCATCTATAGGTCTAGAGAAATTGAGCCAGAGTGTCGACAGGGCTCGAAAAGCTCCTATTGCAGTGACATTAAAGCTGGAGGGCTATTTCATAGGTCGAGACCAAAGCTGGGGACTGCAACTTTTTTGAATCATTTTGTTTTTTCGGCATTTGGTGGCTTCATGTATTGGTAACATCTATCAATGGTGCGTATTAGAGGAGGGCAAAAGCTCACTGTCGCCGGGACCCCAACGTTTTCGGGGACTAGCTCAAGTTAAGCTTAGATGGCCTTAGTGAAGTAAATGGCCCCAGAGGCTCTTGCAAATCGAGGGCCAAGATTAATTTGGGTGCCTTCTATAGGTCTGGGGAACCTGAGTCGGAGTGTCATCGGGCTTGAAAAGCCCCCGGGGCGGAGACATTGAAGGATACGACTGTAATGGGCATTGGTGGGGTGGCTAGGGATAAACCTCTATTTGGCACGTGGGACACCCTAGCCTAGACATAAACCTGTATTTGGCATGTGGCGCGCCCGCGGGGGCTTGCGCATTTGGCTTGTGGTGCCCTGGCCAGTGCAGCACAGCGATAAGCCTCCATTGGGCATGCAGCGCACTTACAGGCTGCCTATGCCCAGTGCAGCGATAATCCTCGACTGGGTGTGCAGCACGCCTGTAGGTTGGCTATGCCCAGTGCAACAATAAACCTCTGATAGGCGTTCGGTGCACTAGCAGCCCAATGAGAGAGCTCTATTGCGCATGCGATGCGCTAGTAGACCACGCACAGCCTAGCCAGTGATAAACCTCTATGAGATGTGCAGTGTACCTACAACCCGCGCACTACCTCAACTTGGGCACTATCCAACATAGCAAAAAAACTCTACTGTGTGTGTAGTGTGCAAGCAGTCTACACGCTGCCAAGGGATGCCTCCTGCCTGCGCATTGGCTAGCCCTATAACGAACCTCCATTTGGCCTGCGGCACGCCTGCCTGGCTGCCACAAGCTAGTTATCCCTACGGTTAGTTTTTTGGCACCCCTAGCTTCAAATTTCGAAGGTCTAAAGGATCAATAGGCCACTCCTTCTTGATTCGTATTCATATTGGAAATCAGAATCAAACAAGCTTTTACCCTTTTGTTCCACACGAGACTTCTATTCTAATTGAGCTCATCTTAGGAAACTTGTGTTATATTTTAACAGATGTTCTACCCCAGCCAAACTCACCACCTGACAATGTCTTTCAACTAGATTAGTCGTTGAAATAGCCTTGGGTCCAAAAAGAGGGGCGTAGCCCCGCCTCTGATTCACGGAATAAGTAAAATAATGTAAAAAGTAGTGGTATTTCACCGTCGCCTTTCGGCTCCCAGTTATCCTACACCTCTCAAGTCATTTCAAAAGGTAAGACTAGAGTTAAGCTCAATAGGGTCTTCTATGCCCGCTGATTTCGCCAAGCCCGTTCCCTTGGCTGTGGTTTCACTAGATATTAGATAGGGACAATGGGAATCTTGTTAATCCATTCACATGTGTCACTAATCAGATGATGAGGCATTTGGCCACCTAAAGAAAGTCATAGTTACTCTCGCCATTTACCTGTGCTTGGTTGAATTTCTTCACTTTGATATTCAGAGCACTCGGCAGATATCACATTGCGTGAGCATCCGCAGGGACAATCGCAATGCTTTATTTTAATTAAATAGTCGAGTTCCCCTTGTCAACACCAATTTTGATTCGACTGTTCGATGCCTAGGGAAGGCCCTCAGAAGGGCCAATCCCAGTTCGTCCCCCGACAAGCACGCCATTGGAGCAACTCTAGCAGTCTGCCAACAGCCGACGGGTTCAGAACTGGGACCCTCTGGCCCAGCCCTTAAAGCCAATCCTTTTCCCGAGGTTATAGATCCATTTTGCCGACCTGCCTTACCTACATTGTTCCATCGACCAAATGCTATTCACCTTGGAGACTTGATGCAGTTATGACTACGACGTGGCGTGAGAGGCGCTCGGTCCTTGTGAATACTCAAATTTTGAGGCTCAAAAGGCAAGTTTTGAGAATTCTCCGGAACGAGAAAAAACTAGAAGGTCTGTCGGCCGCAGCGGTGACAGCGGCTGCAGTCGGCCTTTAATACCCAATTTTTAGGCTCAAAAAGCCTATTTTCCCGGACTGCAAACAGCCCGGCCGGACTAAAGGCCATTTTGGAAATTCATCGGAAATATACCAATATGGTACTTGAAACGTCCGGAAAATTACGAGGATCGCAGAACTGGTCCTGGAATATTTTTTGGATGTCCGGAACTCCCGAAAGACCCTCCGGAAGTGAAGAAGAGATAAAAGACGGGACACGCCCGCCGTCCACAGCGGTTGCGCCCGCCGTTTACGGCTGTCGCGCCCGCCGTCTGTGGAGGTCGCGCCCGCCGTCCGCAGCGGTCGCGCCCGCCGTCCGCGGCGGTCGCGCCCGCCGTCACCCGCGGTCGCGCCCGCCGTCGAGTCCGTTTTCGCCTATAAAAAAGGCCCCCGGGCTCCGTTTTCAAGGCACAGTCTGTGTTGACGGACATTCCCTTTCTCCCTTACGCTCCTTGCGGTTCTTTTACTGCTTTTTTGCATTTTTAGTTTCTGCATTTTTGTTTGTTATTTGGTCACCTAAAATAAACCAATTAATAAACCAATTAACGAGGAGCTTATTCTGGAGTTAAGAAGCAGCCGTCGTCTAAATCAGGTGCGTAAGCCGAAACTCTGCCCATTTTAATTTTAGCACGCCATGCATGCTTCTCTTCTACTCCTAATAATTCTATAACTGCATAAATGCATCCATATCATCACATCGGCTCAATCATAACATGATTAAGCTAAATGCCCGGTTAATCAATAATCGTGGTATTAAAGCTTAAA
>CANUEP010182698.1:0-42819 GCA_947857235.1 Jatropha podagrica | reverse complement strand
TATATAAAAAAAAAAGAACACAAAACAAAATGTAAATTACTTGCCTCCTTATGGAAATTTAACTACTTCTAATTTGGGATCTAGCTTTAATAAGTGACATAAGACGGTGCTCCGGCACCGAATGTGGCATCCGTCGTCTGGTTCTTCGGGATTGGCCGGTGGGTGTTACATGGAGTCTCTTCAGGAAAGTTTTCAAGGTTCATCATGAGACATCGAGGTATTGAGATTGATCAGTCCAAAGTTGATGCATCCTTAAAATGCCGGAACCTCAAAACATTCATGAACTCAATAGTCTGTAAGGAAAATTGGCATACATTCAAAGATTTATTTCAAATCTAGCCGATCGATGTCAACCATTCAGTCGACTTATTAAGAAGGGAGTTCCTTTCGAATGGGATGAAGCGTGTAACAATGCTTTTAAAAGCATTAAATCGTATTTGATGAATCCACCTGTGCTTAGAGCGCCAATATAAGGGCGTCCCCTTATCTTATATATTGCTACTCAAGAATGTTCTTTGGGAGTATTATTAGCACAAGAAAATGATGAAGGAAAGGAGAACGCATTATATTATCTCAGTAGAATGCTAACTAGTGCTGAGTTGAGCTATTCGCCAATCGAAAAGATGTGTCTAGCATTAATGTTTGCTATAAAGAAACTGAGGCATTATTTGCAGGCTCATTTAGTTCGGTTGATTTCATGGGTTGATCCCATCAAATATTTGATGGCCAAACCAGTTTTGTCTGGAAGGTTAGCAAAGTGGGCTCTATTACTTCAAGAGTTTGAGATAACGTACATCCCACAAACGGCAACAAAAGGCTAAGCTCTTACTGATTTCCTTGCAAACCATCCTATTCCCGATGATTGGAAGTTCTCTAAAGAGTTGCCGGATGAAGAAGTTTTCCTTGTTGAAGTTCCACAACCTTGGAGAATGTTCTTTAATGGTGTGTCTAGTCAAATGGGTGTAGGAGCTGGGGTTGTTTTCATCACTCTAGAAGGAGAAATTTTACCTTTTGAGTTTAACTTAATCGAGAGGTGTTCAAATAATGTGGCAGAATATCAGGCTTTGATACTTGGTCTAGAAATGGCAATTGATATGGAAATATCTAACTTGAGGGTATTTGGAGATTAAAAGTTAGTAATCAATCAAGTACTTTCTTTATATGAGGTAAGAAAGCCAGAATTATTGCCTTACTTCAACTATGCTGTTAAGCTTCTTTCTCAGTTTGACAATGCTTCCTTTGAACACATATTGCGAAAAGAAAATCGCCAAGCTGATTCTTTAGCGAATCTGGTGTCAACTCTAGTATTGCTAGATGAAGAAGTGAGGGTGCCAATATGCAAAAGATGAGTAATACCGCCCATGTTGGATGTTGAACTTAAAGAAGTGGATGTTGTCTTTGTCTATCAAATTGATAAAGAAGATTGGCGACAACCGTTTATCGATTATCTGGAGCATGGAAAATTGCTAGATGAACCAAAGAAGAAAGCTGAAATGAAGTGTCAGGCTTCTCGCTTCATAAACTTCAAAGGCACACTTTATCGTCACTCTTTTGATGGAGCCTTTCTACGCTGCCTAGGGGAGGAAGAAGCTATCAAAGCCTTAGTAGAAGCGCATTCAGATGTTTGTGGTGCACATCAATCTGGGCCAAAGATACACTTTCAGATTAAAAGGATGGGGTACTATTGGCCAATGATGGTAATGGATTGCATGAATTACACTAAAAGATGTCAAGAGTGTCAATTGCATGCAAACTTGATTCATCAACCGCCTGAGCCGTTTCACCCAACAGTAGCATCATGGCCTTTCAAAGCATGGGGACTGGATATTGTAGGGCCACTTCCAAAAAGTTCAAGTGGTCACTTGTACATTCTTGCTGCTACTGATTACTTCTCAAAATGGGTCGAAGCTGCTTCATACAAAGATATCAAGAAGGAGACTGTGGTGAGCTTTATTAGAACGAACATCATTTATCATTTTGGTGTGCCTCGATACATCATAACTGATAATGGAAGGGAGTTCTACAATAAAGCCATGGACAAGTTATGTGAGCAATTCAAATTCAAGCAATATAATTCATCCATGTATAATGCACCAGCAAACGGACTTGCAGAGGCATTCAATAAGACTCTGGGAAAACTTCTCAAGAAAATAGTCAATCAATCAAAAAAGGATTGGCATGAAAGGTTGGGGGAAGCATTATGGGCTTATCGGACTACATATAGAACATCAACTCAAGCAACTCCATATTCGCTTGTTTATGGTGTAGAAGATGTTCTTCCTCTTGAACAACAAATTCCATCCTTAAGAATTGCCATTCAAGAAGGTCTCTCTAATGAAGATAATGCTCGGCTTCGCTTGCAAGAGTTAGAAGCACTAGATGAAAAGTGGCTTGAAGCACAACAGCGTTTGGAGTGTTATTAAGCCCGAATGTGCAAAGCTTTTAATAAGAAGCTACGAATTCGTTCTTTTCAAGTTGGTGATCTGGTTTTTGTAGTGAGAAGACCAATAATCATATCATGGCGCATGGGCAATAAGTTCCTTTCAAATTGGGATGGACCATATGTAGTTCAAGAAGTTTACTCAAGTGGAGCATACAAGATAGTGGATCAAGATGGAGTGCGGATCGGGCCAATCAACGACAAGTTTTTGAAGAGATACTATGCCTAGAAGTTCGACAGCGCTCCTGGCCCGCATGAACTAAAATTGTGAATGGCTAACAAAAAAAAAATAAAAAAAAAAATTTTGTAATTGAACTACGTTCTAACTTAATCCTTCAAAAAAAAAAAAAAAAAAAGTACGTAGGCAGCTTAGTATTACACTAAGTTTAGTCACATAAAAAGAACTCTCTTTTATAATTGAACTACGTTCTAACTTGATCCTTCAAAAAAAAAAAAAAAAAAAGAAGGTACGTAGACAACTTAGTATTACACTAAGTTCAGTCACATAAAAAAAAAACTCTCTTTTGTATTTGAACTACGTTATGACTTTATCCTTCCAAAAAGAAGGTACGTAAGCAACTTAGTATTTTGCTAATTACAGTCACAAAAAAAATCAAAATTGAGCAAAAAGAATAAGTGTGATGAGTAATTAATGAAATCAAATTTTATTAATAATGAAAGAATTTGATTACATTTAAAACAAGAAGACTAAGCAAAGTCTAAAAAACAAAGCTTCTATGGATTCCATTCAAGCTGCTCCAACTCAGTGCGCTTATCAGTAAGAAGTTTCTGCAATTTAGAGAGAGATTGCTCATCTTCTTCACTGCCAACTGGCATAGCTTCAACTTTGGATATTTCTTCACGAACTTGAGAAATTGTGCTATGTTTCTCCAAAACATCGCTTTTAATACTTTCTAAGGAAGATTCAAGTACTTTCTTCCTTGAAGTTAGCCTAGCCAGTTCTTCCTCAATTTTGGCAAGTTCATCCTCAACAAATGAAGCATAGGCAATGGCCTCTTTCTCAAGATTCAAAGAATCATCCAGTCTCCCTCTTAACTTCTCCAATTCCTTCAGCTTAAATTCTGTTAAAACATTTGAAGAAAGAGATGACTTCAGCTGTAAGAAATAATTTACAAACTTGAGGTAGCCCGCAAACTGCTCTCTTAAGATGGTAGTATCAAATCCTTCTCCTTTTTCAAGGCCATCAAATATTATGTGGGCTTGTTCAGCAAAAGAAGGAACATGTGCTGTAGAAGTTCAACCAATTTCGGCTCTTAATCCTTTCCATGCCATTATTGAAACTTTACGGTGACAGTCAGTCATAAAATCATTACCACAAAATGCAGTCATATTAATAGAAATTTGTTCTACCATTCCACTATATATATATATATATATATTTAATTTTAATTGCTTTTGACTATTAAGTTTTAATTTTTTTTTGCTATTAAAAATTTATTTTTTTTTACTATCAAGAATTATTACTTTAAACTTTTGCTAATTTGAAATTATTAAATTTGCGATCTATATTTTCTTCTTGTGGTAGATATTAATTCTCTATTTTTATAAATTAATAGAATAGTTTTTATTTATATTTTTTATAATTTACTAATCCTTTTATCCTTTTTGTTTGTGTTTAGAGTATTTTTCTGAGAACCGGGCCGATTAGTAAACTGATGAAGGTAGGGGATGACTGAACCAGAAGGTTCAACCGGATTTTTATATACAATATTTTTAAATATATTTATTTAATAAAATTGAAAGTATAAGATAAAAAAAATTTGATATCAAATAAAAAATATTCTCTAATTTGGCTTTTATAAAAAAGAAATAGAAGAATAAGTATATAATTTTAAACAAAAAGAACAAAATATTACTAAATTTAATATTGAAAAAATCAATTAATTACAATAAAATAAAATTATTATTTTTCACATTTGTATTTAAAGTTAAAAATTTTAATTATTTTATTTAATATAATAGGGCCTTGATTAGACATAAAAATGCCCAAAACTAAACAATTATTGGGCCCAACATTTAAGATGTCCAAATTTTAAAAAGACCCACAATTAGAAACAGAAATCCATATTTAAATCGAACTGGTTTTTAACCGGTCCGGTTTACCAGTTTTTGATCGGTTTTTGTCTGATTCTCATTGGTTTCTTTCGATTTTTTAGGTCCTCCGATTTCTAATGTAACTTAGACCAGACCTGTAATACCCCAAAATTTTTATTTAAAAATAATTCTCATTTAAATTTAATCATTAAATTATTAGTCAATAATATTATATCACGTAATATTATCAGGACCGAAAATTATTTTGGTCTGCCTTAAAATTAATTGAGTAACCGTTAATCGAATAAAAATCGGATCAATTTTTTTTATTGGACCGAATTAATTAAAATTAGACTTGAGTCGGATATTTTTGATAATCACTGTGCATCACTATTCTTTTCCTCAGGCATATTACGTTAGGACGGTTTGTTTTTATTAATAATTTTAACTTTATTTTATTTTCTTTTATTTTTCTTTTTCTTTCTTTCTTTTCTTTCTTTTCTATCCTTTCTTTTTATTTTCCTTTCCTTCTCTCCTTCTCCATTGACAACTCCCTCTCACTCTCAACACTCTCTTGCTGACCTTCATCCCTCTCTCTGCACAGCAACTAGCAGCACCGCCGCCCACCACAGCATCATCATTTTCGGTCCTCTCCTTCCCGCAAGGCAGCAGCAGCCCCTCCTTCTCCATTTCCTTTCTTCCTCTCTTTGTCTCTCCCTCTTTGCGCAACGCCAGCCACCTGCAGCGTCGCCAGTATCGCCACCACCAGCAGCAGCGGTACTGCGACAACAGCTACACCACCGCTCCTCCCTCCTCCATCGCGAGACCCAGCTACAACAACTCCTCCTCGCACGGCCACTGCTCCTCTCTCTCTCCTTTTCTCTTCGATTTCTGGTTCCAGCAAGCTCAGCCCAGCCTCTCCTTTGCGTGAACTAGACCCAGCTGCTGCCTTTCCTGCACCCATCAGTAGCCTTCCGTTCAGCCGCTCCTCTCCTCCTGCCACCGTTCTAGCTACCACAGCAAGCCCAACTTGATACCGGCCACCGTCTCTTCCTCCTTTGATTCAAGGATCATCGGGATTTTTATATTATTAGATCGATTGAGTTCCTCTACTGCTCTTTCAAATCAGAACCAGAACAGACTCGAATTTATTCTGCGGTCACTATGAGTAATAATAAATTGCGGTCACTATGAGTAATAATAAATGGTGCACACCATCCTACATTCATTCATTTTATATGCATACCATATACTCTTTATATCGATCAAAATAATCATGAATCATTCCTTATTTCTGTTGTTATATTGATATCCTTCATTTTTCAAATATAATATTTCAGTTCTATAATCTGTCTTTGATATATAATATTTTGGTTCCATAAATTTATACAATTTTCGCCCTTGATTACATTCATATGTTGCATTTATTGTATTGAATATATTTGTGAATAATTGTGATGTGAAATAATGTGCTTTTGTATCTGGGTGGAAATTAGGACGACGTGTGTCACTATAAGTCAGTGGGCCAAGTATGGAGGATTGACTCCTCAATATGTGTATATTATTATAATGGAAATTGGCCGAGGGCTAATAGGTGGATTTGTGACTTCACTGACCAATTTTCACATGTTGTGAATATTTGAATGTGATTTGTTTAAAAATGTTGATGTATGAAACGTGCTTATGAAGTATGCCCATTTTATATATTGTGAAAGCATACTGCCTGAATGTGTGGGTTTGCATTATTTACTATTATTCACTGAGTTTAGTGAAACTCACCCCCCCTTCCATAACTATTTTCAGGAAATAAAAGTATTGTTTGTATATAAAACTCTGCTTCCTTTTCTAAAGAGAATTAGCGATTGTCTCAAACCTTAAAAATGTTAGTATGAGCTATTTCTTCACTTAAGCTATTCGAGTATTTTATTCGGTTCCGCAGTTAGGATGTTTAATTAATATTTAATTATGTACAAGAAATTATCATGTGATTATAAATAAATTGTGGAGTGTTTTTTTTTTAATATTTGGAGACTATATGATAGGAATAGTTTGATCATATTATGACAAATAAATATTTACATGAGAATATATTTTTATTAAATAGATATAGGCCCGAGCTGTGAACAGTATTTAATATTAGGGCTGGGTCAGAAATGTTAATTCTAATTAATTTATGAATAATGTCATAATATGGGCTTACTATTCCTTAGTCAAATGATAATAAAAATGAATTTTAATAGTTTAGGCTTACTACGGGCATCGGGAGCTTTAAGTTTACCTAGATTCTAGTGCCGGTCTGGCCCACGATTTTGGGTCGTGATAAGACCACTGTTCGATTTTTAGTTAAACTGGTCAAACCAGTCAGTTCAATCTAGTTTTCAGAACTATGGTTTAGAGTTATAAATTTATAGATTTGTTATAAACTTGATAAAAGTTTTTGCTTGTAGAATAGGAACGGAATTTTTCTGATTTCCAAATTATAAACTTGACAAAGGGTTCTACTCACAGATCAACGATGAAATTTTTCTGTTTACAATATTATAACCTAAATTATTTTTTATTAATTAATAAATTTTATTTTATTATTCTTCCGTTACTAACAGTTGACAAAATGATTACAAATGGGCTAGTAACGGAATTTCTATCCATTGCTAAATTTATAACCAAAATTGATAATTTGTTTTTCAAATTTCAGACTCACTGCATATTTGTTCCGTGCCGCATTCTTTAGTATGCCTATTCTTCCTTTCTTTCTTTTCTTCCTTCCTTTTATTTTATATTTTATTGATAAAAGTTTAAGTTGTATTTGGATTGTAAGATTAATATTTGTAATTGGTAATATATTTTATTTCTTGTTTTCAAGTATTTCAATGGAACCATGAGAATTCCAATATTCAAATTATAATATAATAAATCATAGTTTTTTTTTAGTACGAGGGAAAGGGATTCGAACTTGAATTTATTGTCAAATAGTATATACATTTATCACTACGCAATGCTTTGGTATGCATAAATCATAAATTTTTGCTTTTATAGAAATTTCAAATTTTATATGTATTTTATTGGTTGATTAATAATATCATTAATGATAATTTAGTCACGTTCTAATTAGAGAACATTGGATTCCTAAAATGTCAATGTTAAGTTCATGAATTGATAAAAATACCATTGAAAATTTTAATTTGATTGGTTAAAAATAAATGTAGTTTAATTTTAATTGGTTATGTTAATTTTCTATTTGATTCTAAATTCTATTAGAAAGTTTGATCTAATTCTAAATAGAAAATTATCCAATACCTAAAAAATAAATTAAAACTAAAAATTATAATTGTAGTTGTTGACATGATTAAAAATACATACATATAAAGTCTATTATATATAATTCAAAATTGTCAATTTTATCCTATAAAAAAAGAATGCAAAGTGATAATATTACAATATCAATTTTTTAGATGTAGTGGATCATAAAACCTTTCAAAATCATATTTAATTCCATTCTGACAATGAAATCTATTTATAATGTAATTCTATTATAATTAGGAATTCGTCCTATCATACCAATATATATATATATATTTAGTTTTAATTACTTTTAACTATTAAGAATTTATTGTTTTTTACTATCAAGAATTATTATATTAAGTTTTTGCTAATTTGAAATTCTTGAGTTTGCAATCATCTATTTTCTTGCAATAAGTATAAGTTTATTGTAAAAATTGATATCATAATCTGTACATTTAATGTTGTATGTATTCTTAATCATGTATGATTTCATATTTTAACTTTCTCTATTTGTAAATTAATAAAATAGTTTTTATTTATATTTCTTACAGAAAGTCATATTTTGAATCAAATATTTTTAGAATAGAATGATCAACGACCAAAGGAAAATTATTCAAAATATTAGATATTATTATTTGCATAAAATAAAAACTAACGCATTGGTTATGTTGGGATAAAACTACACTGTAGCTCTAGTCTATTAAATTAGTAAGTATAAATTATATTTATACATGTTGCTAATTGGTTTAATTAAAGAACATAAATTAGTGGTTATATCTTATCCCTTACTTATAAGAATTGCAAGAATTATAAAAAAAATTAAGAGAGTAAATGATAGTTTTTTTCACTTTAAATTTTAATTTTAAACCTAATTTAAATCATTTCGTCAATTTAAAAAATTATTCTATTTTAAGTATATTATAAGTAAAAAATTAACAAAAATTAAATAATGAGTAGGATTAACGAATGCAAATATGTACAATGCACATTCAAAAAAGCTGGTAATAACTAAATAAACATAAATAATAAAAGAAGAATAAGTTAGAACTAAATAAACACAAATGAAAGGTGGAAAATAACACTTACATAAATTACTTGAGGAACTTAGTACAAAGTCCAAGATTGATTACAACTTCTACTTAAATACTACCACTTCTAATGATTACAAACTACTACTATGACAAGCACTTAGTACTTGATAATAATACCTAAGAGAAGGTAGGAGACAGATATGGTAAAAGGAGAATGATAAGAAGAAAAGATGAGAGGAAAGGGGAGAAGGTTGTAGAGGGAGATGTATTTAAAAGGTAGTGTTGGAGGTAGGAGGAGTTGTGTAGAGAGAGGAGAGAAGATGTGTTATTCATCTTTTTTTTTTCATGTGTGTTGGGAGACAGGGGTGAGTTGCCTTTTATAGGAAATTTTTGGACAAGGTTTCTATTTGGGCATAGGTTTTTACTATTTGAGCAAGTGTAATAAGTGGGGAACATGTGAGTCCCACCCACTTATGAGTGGAGGTGGATATTATTTTGTGGTGAGATGAGAGATTCTTGTTTGATGATGGGGGATATGAGAAGAGGTTCCATTATGTTGAGTGAATTTTTTTAACATTTTCCTTCATGTTTGCTTTTTTATTTCTTACACTGGTAATATTTTTCTGTCTTTTGAGTCTGCTAACTGAAAATCTGTCTAATTTTCTTTTATTGATACTAAAATATACTCATAGATTTCTCATCGTTACCTCTTGTGATGCTTTTCTTGAATTCTTCTTCATATTCCATTCTGTATAACTAAATTAGGTTCGTGAATTATGAATTAGACCAAAAAGATATCTATATAGGTATTTCTATCTTTTTGTTACCGTAGATCTTGTAGTAAGGATCTTCAGTAATTAATTTTATTGGTCTGACAAAATAAGAATCATTCCAATCAAAATTCTTTGCAAAAATCTTAGATCGCCAATGCCTTATTTGCTCTCGAAGGAAATTATTATAACAATGCCATGGGAAGTAAACTCCTTTTAGACTAGGATAGTCGTTTTTTACCATTACTAAAATTTTAATTGAGTCCATTAATCTATTCATGAGTTTTTGTATCAATCATGACCTGGATTTATTTTCCAAAGTTGAAACTCTCTTTAACAATTGTTTGTAATTTTCTTCCAAAGTTATTGGTCTGGTCTGGTTTTGTGAAAACAAGGTGAAAATATCCATAATCTAATAGCATGTGAGATGTTATTAAGGTTTCATCAATTTCTTTATTCTCAATTGTTATTGGCTGGAAAACAAAAGAGGTCGAGACAAACCCTACAAATGCTGTAAGTCAGATGTCACCTGAAATCCTTTCTTGCAAAAGGAGGGAATTGACAGTCAAAATTCATCTTTGGGTAGGTTTTGTGTTTTTCACCATAATGGGTTTCCTATGTCCAAGATAATCTTAGAATGAAAATCTTATTTACGGCACAATCTTGGAGAAAATTTAGAACATATTCCTGCCTTTATATAAAGCTTTCATTAATTCTTTTACAGATTTTGTTCTTGATGTTTGGAGGGAATTTTTTCAAATATGCCTGACTAAAAAAGAAAATTCTTGCTCTTTTTTTTTTTCTAATTTCCATTAGTCAACTTTTTTGAATGAGTTCATTTTGCTAACAAGTAGAAAGAATCTCTCAAATTTTTCTCTTGAGCTAGTGGGGCTAAAGGTGCACTTAATATTTGTTACCTAACCAATGAGGTTAGGGCTGTTTTTTCTCTTCTACCAATTGGGTAGAAAGAATCTTGATATTCTTTTTGAGATTTTGATTTTCTTAATGAATTCGTTGACAAAGAGATGTAAAATTTTTTACTATTATATTACAATTGTTACATAATATTCTAGCCGATTAGAATTTTACATCTTACTACTTAAACGTTTTTCTATACTAGATTGTTCATTACAAGAGACAATCTGACTTTGAAAATCTATCTAAAATAATATGCTAATGCATTTAAACTGGCTAGTATTCTACTACAGTCCTCTCATGCATCCTAGATGCTGTCTATAATATATTGTTGGATATCATCTATTGGTTATCAGGAAAAACATGCATACATATGATAAAAGAATACTCAAACCACTATAAGAATACATGCACACATTACATGTTACAAATTATTTAGAATAGATGATGAATAATTGAATTATGTTTAAAGAAGATGAAGAGTTATATATAATAAGTGTTTTAGTTGGATTAGGTTACGATATCTATAATAATTCAAAATTTAAAATTTAAAAGTTAAAGTTGCAGTTAAATTATATTAGATGATTAGATTAAATTAAATATCAAAACTTATTAATTATTCATATTAAATTAAAAAATTAATTGTATTGGCCAATCAAAATATAGAAAAGTAAGAAATAAATTTAAAATTTTCAAAAAAAAGAAAAATACAATACTGAACAAAGAGAATGCGTTAAACTTTCTCTTTGTTTCAGCTTTCATATAGATTAATTATAAATAGAATTTTAATTTAAAAAGATATTTCTGATTATATATAAATAAAATACAATAATAATAATTTTAAAAAATTAAATTTATTTGATACGTGAAATTTTACACGGATTGCAAACATGTCATATTCATAAATTAGTCCACCCACGCACTGGACAATCTTCAGACCGTTAGAAGAAAAGGGAGAATCTTTCTTTCGGTTGGTAAGAAAAGGAAGGAAAAGCAAACATGAAACATAGAATCTTTCAAACTTGTGGAAACAACAAAAGGCATGAATTTCAAAATATAAATGGTCCCAACGTGGACCAAATCATGCGCTTCTCTCTTTTGTCTCTTTTAAAACCTTCGCCGAGCACCAAACCTAAATTGAAAAATAAAATTCATTGAACAATTGTAATATTAGGTTAAGTAATTTGAATTTATATTTACTTGAACTAACCAATGCGAAAAATATTAATATTAACCAATTAATTAATTTTTTACCCTTATATGCTTTTGATGAATATAATATTTATTTAATATGGGATTCTTAATAGAAGGCGAATATTGTAAGAATTAATAATAAAACATATTTCTTTTCAAAATCAAAATAGCTTTTTAAAGGATTTTAACCTATATATTCCATGAGGCATTTTTCATAAAATGTCATTAGAATCGAGTGTTAGAAATTTTTTTTGTCAGCTACATTAATCGCGAGTTATTTTAATTTGCGAAAACGAACAGAATAATTACAGCTTAAAAATATTTAGGCGAACCTAAATATCGTTAAAAATATAGATTTAATCTTATAAAGACTTGTGATGGGAAGGTCATAGGATTCTACACTAATGGCTAAATTATTAAAAAATATCCAAATTTTGCAGGCAGTTTTAATTGCACCCTAAATTCAATTTTTTTCACTTAGTATCCTAAATTTCGACTTTGGTTACGATAAACCCTAATTTCAAATTGTACCTAATTTAATAAATAAATATTATTTTCATTGTACCTATAATCTCTCTCAAGGTCAAATTAACTAAAACTCATTGTTGAATAACTCTCTAATTAATATTGGTTATAAATTTAAATTCATAAAATACCAAGTAAAATGATAAATTTTAGTTAGTTATAAGCATTGAATTTTAGTTTAGGTTTTTTTTGCCATTTTTAAGCATAGAATTTCAGTTAGGGTTTAATTATAGAAATTATACTTAACTTAATTCTCTTATAAAAATAGATTTTTTTTATTACGATGTAATTTTTCTTTTAGGAAATCACTACTTGTTATCGATATTTAAATTTATTTTAAATCACAAATCAGATATGCAAATTATTTTAAAAAACTAATATTTGATATTCTAGATTTATGTAGTAGATTCGTTAAGTTTCTTACATTGCATTCAACAAAACCGGGCCAACAGGTATCCAAAAGTCATGCATCAAAAGAGATTAATATAATTGGATCACGTTGTTACAGGTTAATCCGGTTGTGTAACATGACAAGGCCATGTTGTGAATTGGACAATTGCCCATTTCATTTCAAAGCTACTACTAATTTTCAAACCTCTTTTTAGGTTCTAATCACTCTACCAACAAGGCCACGTTACTTAACTTTTGTTTTAAACACAGTGATTAAACTGTTAGTTAAGAAATTAAGTAGTACGTCAAAATCAAAAGGTCAAAGTCGTAATTATTGGACTTAATTTAGACTATACTTTTGATGGTTTTTGACTTTTTTTTCTTTCATTTAGACTATACTTATATAAAAAAAAAAAACTCTATTATTTATAGAGGATAACTTTGTCTATACATTACACTAGAATTTGTTTCAATTAAATAAGTATTAATTAAATTACCGTTTTTTTTTTTTTCTAGAATTGAGGTGATTTAATAATTTTCTTAATTCTTGTAAAAAATTTAAAAAAAAAAATCAAATTTAACAGAATAGAAAAAGCACATGAGGATGTTTAGTTTGACTTCTAAGTCAATATGAGAGTATGAGAGTATAACACATTTTGCTCGGTCACTGAGGGTTGAATGTGACGTCTGGCACCACACTCACATATCCAACTTAAAAATAAAAAATATGGATTAAAAGTATAAGAAGTGTCATAGATATTATAAGTTCTTAATTTTAAGCTAAAAATATTTTAGAAAATCATAAAAAAAAAAAATTGCAAGAGTTTTTCATAAAAGATGAATTCAACTAAAACCTATGAATACAAAAACATTCCTAATTCGCGAATTGTCAATCAACATACAACAAAAAAACTCCAATATACAATCAATCTCAAATCACCAATTACATATAGATCACAATCATCATCATCATCATATTCCATGGAAGTGTTCATACATATCAAGTCTCAAATTAAGTTCTCAACTTTGCATCCATATATATAATTCATCGTCCAATAATAACACTTTTAGAGATAATTTGATACAATTCTCCAATTAATAAAACAACCCAAATGGTCTTAGTAATTACATACCGTATTTTGAATACATAACTAAAACATAAACTACTACTACCAAAATGGAGACTATTTGCTCTAATGCTAGTCTTTGTCTATCAGCACCCTCAGTTAACAACCTCTGCATGATTAAAATGACCGTTGAGTATAAAACTTAGTAATGCTCATAAATCACATGCATCTAAATGTTGCAATGGCAACATATATTCAATCTCACGGTCATATAATCATGTAAATAGTAAATACGCATAAGCTTTCGTATTACATGTAGTCACTTTAAACATGTAGATCAAGAGTACTCATAATTAAATTATATAATATCACATAATGGCATAATCTCATATTTACAAGCTAAAGGTACATAGTATCATTTAAAAAGTATATGACTTATAAGTTATGGAATTTCAAGCCTATGACATCTCGACCTTGCAAAGCGATCTTAAGGGGGCAATTAGAGTAGAGTTTCTGACTAACTTCTAAGATGACAGGCTAGCTAGGATAGTGAAATGCGGGACACAGGAATGAATCGGATCATATATCAAAAAAGGAAAAAATAATCATCAAAGACGCTTTTTGGTGGAATGGCTTGGAAAGTTGGAAGAACTTAATGGTTAAGCGTGCTCGTTTAGCGAAAATTCTAGGATGGGTGACCTCTTGAAAAGCTTTCATTTCACCTGCGGGATAAAACTGTGCGGGTCTTGTCGATCCAGTATGAAATGGAGCTGACTTGATCCAAAGTGGACAATTCCTCTAGTGGTTGGAGTCAGGGCATGACAGTTTGGTATCAGAGCCGGACCCTTCTAGTAGATGTATGGTTTGAGGACAAACCACGCGACAGCTGGTAACATCTCGACCCGGCAAAGCGATCCTAAGAGGACAAGTAGAATAGAGCTCCTGGCTAACTTTTAGGATAGCAGGCTGGCTAACGTAGTAGAATGCAGGACATAGGAATGAATCAGATCATATATTAGAAAGGGAAAAATTAATCATCAGATGCGTCTTTTTGTGGAATAGCTTGGAGAGTCGGAAGAACTCTAGGATTAAGTATGCTTATTTAGTGGAAATTCTAGGATGAGTGACATCTTAAGAAGTTTCCATTTTACCTATGGGGCAAAATCGTGTGAGTCTTACTGATTCAGTATGGGATGGAGCTGACTTGATTCAAAGCGGACAATTTCTCTGGTGGTTGGAGTCAGGGTGTGACAAAGCATATGTGATTATAAGTATAAATTATAATATTAAAAATACATATATTAAATAATATTATCTTATTAAGTAAATTACTTTTCTTATTAGCTTATGAGGATCACATAGACTTAGTAAAAAATGAAGAAGATCAGATTTAAGAAGTAAAGGGCTATAATAGCCAAATCATAACAGATGGCTTAAAAGCCAAAACTTAACAGATAGAACGCGTTCGCTGTATCTAGATAATATAGTAGCATCAAGTGTTAAGCATGCTGATTAAACAGAGTAAACCCCAATCACACAGCAATTTCACCAAATATACTAAAGCCCAAAATATTACTTTCTTTCTTTAAATCATATGATTACTCATAAACCTTTATATTTTTTTAATATACTCAATATTATCAAAGGTTCTTACTTTAGGATCCAATAAAATTGTGAGATCCCATACTTTATCATAAAAAGCTTATCATAGGAATTTCATGTCATAAAAGTCAGTTTTCTCATTCAAAACATATATTCTTCAAACAACTTAATCAAAACATTCTTTAAACATATATAAGCATATCCAGATGCGAAGCATGCATATTTCATGGCATTTATTCAAGCATTCTCATAGTTTAAATCATAGGAAAACATAAGTCACAATTACGTTTTTCCATCATTCAAGCTTCATAATCCCCATACAAATCATCTAGAATATTTATAATACTAATGGTAACATGAATATGCTCAAGACAAGTATGCCTTTGCTCAATTTCTCAAAAATCCCTATGACATGAGTCATAGGAAAAATCATAAGTTTGGAGATTTGAATAAGATATCCTCATCAATATTTAACCTCAAACTTACTGCCATGAATGAAAGAAGAATTGATAATTTAGGCACACTTTAAACCTAGGTAGCTAGTCCACCTAGGTTTGGCCAAGCATAGGCAAATGTAGAAGAAAATATTTTCTCTTTGATTAAACATGCCAAAACTTTCATTTAACACCCAACAACATACCCATGTGATTAATTACATTAAATTTTGCAATTAAAGCCATAAATTCCAAAATATCTTATACTTATGATCATAGGAAAAATCCTACAAAATCTCATTCATGCTAAGGAAGTTTACCAAAGTTTAAAATTCATATTAAGCATAGGATTGAAAGTAAAATCATAGCTTAAAAGGAGTAGATCCCATGCCTTACCACCCTAGGATGGTTTGGCCAAACATAGGAGAGTTCAAAGAAAACTTTTCCCTTTCAATTTAAACGTGTCAATACTCTCAATCAATTCCTAATAACACAATTACATGTCCAATTCACTCAATTTCAAGAGTTGGAGGGAAAATCCCCATTTTTAATAAACTAAAGTCAAAGAAAAAATTTTTAAAACTTAGTATTCAGGCAAACTATTTTCACTAACATTTAAATATATCCATGGCATAGCATTAAAGACCAACACTCTATTTGGATGGAGATATTCTTTTGAATATAATTGTGAAAAACAATTATAACTTATTTGGAAAAGAAGGAAAATAATGAAGGAAGAAAAAATGAATTTATTTTCCTCTCATCTCATATAAATAGAATCTCTCAATTTGGGAGAGAAAATAATGGTGGAATGTTGAAGTTTCTCCAATTTTTATGCAATAACCCAAATATCCAAACTACTTTTAACTAAATATTGAAGTTATATGATTATCAAAGTTCTCTAAAAGGATTAGTGAGGTTAAAATGGTAAGATATCAATATTAACGATTTTTTCCTCTAAAATTTTGTCTTTTCCAAACAAATGAAAATAAATTTATTTTCTTTCATTCATTATTTTCCTTTATTATCCAAACATAAGGATGAAAAATAACAATAGAAAGAAAATTAACAATTCATTATTATTTTTCTTCAGTATTTTGATTCCTCTTCTTTCCAAATAGATTGCAAATCATGAATTAAAAAGAAAAGAAAACATAAGCCTCCCATCATGAGTGGTTCGGCCACTCTAAGAATATAAAGGGAGAGGGTTTCTCTCATTAAATCAATCACTCCAACATCATTTTTGTACACCCAAGATCACATTTATTCAACCAAATCAAACAATTTCATGCAATAACATCAAAATCCCTAAAAATCATTAAAATCCTAGAAAATAAAAAACAACAAAAAATAAAAAGAGATAAAGGATCTATGAACACTAACCTTTCTAATAGGCCTTAGAAAACTTAGAAATGGTGCTCAAGCCTTCCCTTTTCCTTTATCCTTTGCGGATGGTTCACTTACATTGAATAAAAGGAAAATATCCAAAATCACAAAAAAGAAAACAAACAAAAGGAAGGAGGGAGCATGTATGACATGAGAAAGATGATGTCATAATCAAAAACCCAAAAACTAACAATAACCCTAAAATCAACTCATCAAAGTTTGTGACATATCACAAATTTTTTGAACTCCCATAAGCTAAAATCCACAAACTAGGTTTTAATCTTCAAGAGTAATCACTTGCTATGGGTTTGATTAAGTGGATTTAGTGCGATTAGTGAGTGGAAATTGAAGAAAAATGAAGAGAATGGAAAGGGAGAGGTATGGCCAAGAAAGCAAAAGAAGAGAGGAATAGTGATTGCTTGAAATGAAATGAAATTAGTGTTTTAGTAGATTAGGGGCAATTTTGTAAATGTAAATAACTTCCTTAGGAAGTTATTGATTGTTTGGGTAGGATTTAATCAATAGTATTTCAATCCAATGGCTCACATTAATTCTCCATATACACATCTCATAATAATATTTTTTTTCTCCACTATAATTATTAAAATCACTCCATAGAAATAATTCTCTGATTTTCTAATTTCTAAAAATACCACAATTCATTATTTAGGAAGAGGCTACATAATGATTTGAGAATGCATCTAGTGGCTAACACTCACAGAGAGTTTTCTACATTGGTATTAGCTACCTTAGAGTTGAAGGAAGTGAGGACCGAAGAGCAAAGCATGTGTTAGAAAGTACAACTGAAAAGATCCCATGAATTTTTTTGGTAGCAAGTTTTTAGGGGAGATGGTCATTAGATAAGAGGTAGAGGAATGCTCAGCTGATCGGGGCATAAGCCAACTTAGAGCTTTAATAGAGATACTTTAATGAGATAAACACCTCAGTCTAAGAGAGTGTGGCAAAGAGGCATCATGGTGAGTCTTGTAGGGGATCAAGGGCATGTTTCTAATGTGGGTCTACTGAGCATAAGGTGAGGGATTATCCTACAGGTTCAACAATTACAGCTCCTAGGTCTAAGAGGCTTAAGTCTTTTGCTGATAGAGGCAAAGGCCGTGGGAGGACAAATTTAGTAGGTGAGCAAGTTTCTTTTTCAATGCTTATAATACGTCGTTAGCATTCGAATAATTTTTGAATTCTTTCATGACATCATCCTCTATCATATTGAGTAAAGTGCTACATGCTAAAAATTTCTTTCTCTTCCAAGCTATGTAAACATCACGGTCCTACCTATGGTTGACCGTACGTGTTGCCTTCCTCAGGTTCTTCCATGATAACATTTAATGGTTGAAGAACCTCTTACTCTTCTAGTACATACTGGATTTTCACACTCGAGATTTCATAGTTGTCACCGTTTAATTTGGTTCCTCTATTGAGTTCAAAAATTGTATTTTTCATAGCAGATGCCACTAAATAGATACAAAATGTATAGTAGACGATATTTACATACTTTTATTAATATCAAATGTATATATGAAAAAATAGATTTTTCACATCCAATTGCACATATTAATAATAACTCATAGTATACTTAGAGTCAAAAGGTAAATTTTCAAGGTTATACATGCATTTATCATAAGGATATATTTTGGTGTGCAATCAAATTGCCTTTTGGATGCTTATTAAACAAAAGAACAAAGGAGAAAAAAAAAAAAGCAAGAGTAATGTCAAAGATTTTCTGTTGCTTACAATTACATGGTCTCGCCAGGACTTTGAAAAGATCAAGATCATACAAATGATTTAATAATGACATTGACCTTGGAAGTGGTTAGCCACATAATAATTACTAATTAGCCCAAGGCCCATGCACATGTAGTTGCCTTAAACATAATAATTAGCTAAGGAATATAATATATATATATATATTCCCATATTAAGTTGAGATTTTGATCGGTGGATTTCGTTTTTGATGTTTGCATGATCTCATGGAGGGAGTAAATTTTATTGGGAGGTGAGTGCCTTGATTCTTAAGCAAAAGCCTTTAGGTCCAATGACCATTATCCACTAATTAAAAGTAATTAGGTATTTCTTTATTTGTTTCTTCTTGTTTTCTTTTGCGATTTTCTTTTGCCGACACTTAGTTATAATCTTAAGACTAAGTTTATGATACCATAAAGATTTGTTGGCATGCCTTGTAAGACCTAAACTTTTAACTCATTATCCATGAGAGCACCTAATTTTCTTTTTTGTTTGAAATAAAGTAATTATATTAATAAAATTAAGGAAAAACTTAGCGATCGATGTTCATCTAAACTCGACCATCAGATCTCTCCGACCTAGAACTAAAAAAAGATGTATATTTATAATTATTTTTTTCCATCATTTAATTTAAAGATGTTAATTACAAATTTTATTGACATCAACAAATTTAAGAAATTGGATTTTATTGATTTTTGAGTCAAATATTAAAGAAAATTAATGTATTTTCTGGGTCATTGTCTCATATTAATGGAGGATTGCAGGCAATCAAAGGATTATGTGATTTTTAGATCGTGACATGCACGTGCCATACCATAAATGTACATAAAAAAAAATGGAGTCAATGTGGGTTTTCCTTAATCATAATTCGGCACTAATCCTACTTTTTGAACTATACTTTAAAATACTATTATGGAATTATGAGTTTTGACTTTTCGGTGAAAATTTGTATTGCTTAGTGGACGCAAACTTACCTAAAGAAATTCCAAACATGTACTTGATTGACTTGGAAATTCCTGTAAAGCTAAATTACTATTTAGTAAAAATCAAGGGAATAAATATTATTTATTTATTTTTAATTTAAAAAAAAAAAAGAAAAAGACTCGACAGCTCTTTGCAAAGTCAGATAGAGAGAGAACAGGAAGGGCCCAGAGAAGCTTTAGTGCCATGCGTTAGTTGGTACAAAGAAACAAAGAAAAAAGTAGAACGGCCAAATCACTTATTAATTAAACCATATTCTCAAAAGCCGATACATTGTCTCTCCTCCATTCTATGCTTAAGCATTCATGTCAATCCCAGCTTATCTAATTCATCTTTCTAAAAAATAAAAAGACTCAAAATTCTTAAATTTAAATTTTATTAATTATAATAATTATTTTTAATTCATTAGGCTTCCTATGTATTAAAAAAAAATTTTAAATCTGATTTTAATAAAATAAATAAATTTTAATTTGTTTAGCTTGATTTTTATTATAAAAAATGGAAAACTCCGAATTAAATTAATAATTTAATTCGGAGATGTTACTAAAAACTAAACCAGATTCATTGTATAAATAATTATATTGAGTTTGATTTTCTATAAAAATTTAATTATTGGACCGGATTTAAATTGAACATTCACTTATATGTATAATATAGGATAAAGAAATTGAATAAGCATTTAAAACCCGCCTTCGTATGCATTTAAGTTGGGCCTAAATTAATATTAGATAGGCCCAAATACGAGAACTCTTTTTAACACATTTTTCCTCTCCTTACAAATTATATTAGCATTCTCGTTTCTTTTTTTTTTTTTTTTTTTTCAAAGATAAGCATTCTAATCTCAGGTATGTATTCTTACCACTACAAAACATACTCATATAAAATTCAGATTTTGATGTAAGAAAACACTATCCTCTCAATCTCTACTTCAAAACCAAAACACATTTTCCAGAAAGGCTCTTCAGTTTTCAGCAGGAAACCGAAAAACTAAATTTATATCGTGAATTTGATGCTCCAAGACTAAGACTAATGCAATATATTTAAATATATTCAGTACAAAAAATTATATTTAATTTTATATTTTCTATAAAGTTAAATAAAAAATCAAGAACCTAATAGACTACTTAAAAAAAATAAAATAAAATAAAATAAAAAAATTGCCCGTGCTAACCTCAGGTAAACTCTTGGTCATTGCTGCCTCTTTTTAACAGCTTCAAATATCCAAAGGCACATTTAAAGCTACCCCCCAGCGAGTAGCAGCAGAGTCAAAACTTTCAGCAGTCGATAAAGGAAGGCAGGATCAGAGTAACTTCTTCATTCCAAAAGGATTAATAATATTAGTCAATTCACTGAAGGTGGCAGTCAAGTGATACCTTGTCAAAATTCGATTCCACACCTACAGGAACTTTCTTAAATTTAGAAAGAAATTTTGTATTCAGTTACCATACTTTGTATTTTGTGTAATTCACAGTTAATGATAAAATATTAGTTATATCAGATTCCATGAAACAGACATTTTTATTTATATCAAACATGAAATTTCATAAATTTTTGTGGAGTTTGTTCATTCCAAATAGGGCCTAAATGGATTTTCATTTATGCCAAAAATGCCACGATCATTATAAAAATGCCAAAAATTTTATGGACTTTATTTTTACCAAACAAACTCTTAAATAACAAAAGTTCGAAAAGAAAAACAAGGCCAATGCAGAGTTATTTCAAACAATGATGATGAGTCATGCGAGGAGGAATTGTATCCACATGACCATACCTTTGTTTGGCTGCATAATAAGTTTGTCCCAATCATTTCTTCTGTTTCACAGCGTCGTCTTCACGTGGTCTATGAATAAAGAAATAAAAAGAAAAATCAGGCAAATAGATAACATAACGAGATCAGTAAGAAAGAGCAAAAACAATTACAGCAAATTCATTCATTCCCATTAGGAAAACAAAGATTAAGCATTGCCTCTACAAAACTCAAAAACAGGCATTGTGCAACCTTTTGGGATAGATCAACAGAACAGACAGACAAGATGCTGATCAGATATTTAAGTCAAAAAAAGCTATAAGGGAAATTCCACTCCTAACTGCTTTAGGCTTCTAAATTCCTAATAGACACCCATACAAATTGTACAACATAAAGGAGGAAAGACTCTGGAAAGGTATGTCCTTGGTGTATTTAGGGGTTTTATAAGCTGGGATGATATGAAGGCCAGTGGTGGAGATAAGGGCAAGATTTGTGTTCTGGAGATAGTTATAATCCAAGCAGAGTTTCAGTGCAAGTCTTACATCGGATCACAAATTTCCCATCATTGCTGATAAAATTTTATTCCATTATATTAATATGATAGAGAAATAAAGCGGATTATTTTGTATCATTTTTGAAACAATAATTGAAAATTATTTCACAACTCAATTGATTGTCGAGTGTTCCTTAAGACAAATACCTTTTCACTGGTTTTTTCCTTTCGTCAATACCAATACATGTTTTCAGATCCTGAATGCTCAAGATGTCCATAAGTTTAGACTGCAATAAACAGCAACCATGCATGAAAGAAGTTGACTTGTCCAAGTCTGGAATATGAGACGAATTTTCAACGTTTCCTTTCAGATGATTCATCAAAACAAGTGCTGCACATGGTTCAAGGGTTATAAACATAGAAAGCAAATATTCAGTCTTTGGGAATAACTCAGCCATCTATACAGTTCATTAATCATTTAAGTAACATGATGTTATCTTGTAGTGCCATTTGTAAAAACCGAAAACTTCAAATCATTTTTCAATTTGCTCAAATCATGCTCCAATCACAAGAAAACAATGTTGACATATTATTATCATATCAGCTAAATGCATAAATATATCCCTACACTTTATTAAAAAACCTTGTGGCACCCTAAAGTTTACGAGTGATCTATTATGTACCTGGAATTACAAATTTTGCTAATATTTGTATCCCTCTTTATACTAATAATAACAATTTTTTGTGGTTTTAGTACTTATATGCAAAATATTAACTTAATATGTGGTTAGTATAATCTTTTGAATAATAATTTTCATATTTTTCAATCGTCTAATAAGTGTTTAATTAATCTAATTTTAAAAGTTTGAATATTCAATAGAATAATTTTGCAAGTTGAAATATTTAATTGATATAATTTTATAAATTAAAATATTCAACAGGTCAAAATGAAAGTTGAGGATGCCACAAAGGTTTTTTATGTAAAATACAAGAATGAATTTATGCATTTGGCCTTATCATATTATACAAATAAAGGGGTGGTTCAAAGAGTTGGAACCAGCAAAACAAGTCCGGAACATTTGAAGAAGATACCACAATCTCTTGACACATATGTCTTGGCAGCTTTCAGCATAAAATGGCATTTGTCATCATACTCTTCACTTTTAAATAATATCAAAGAGCCTTAAAACAATTAAGGACCGTACAAAATATCAATAATTCACTTCAGTAATGTGTGTGTGAAAACATTACTAATCATGTAAAAAGCCTGATCATAGAAGTCTACCCAACTCCATATAGAAAAGGTTAGTTTCCTTCTTTCCACTCCAATATCAGTTATCAGCACTCCAAGACTAAAAGAATCAAACCTATCAGATTTCTATAATCCCATCATCCTTGAAACAACTACAAGAGATGGTAAGGTGTTTGAACCAGGCCAAATAATTGAAAGACAACATTCATGTAAAAAGTGATTGTTAACTACATATATGTTTAAAGGAAGTAAAAAATGGTAAAGTTACAGTTTTAGCATAGAAATTTAGATATGAGAATGTGCTACTAGAACATCAAGTGCAAAGAGAAAGGAGCAAATAAGGTAGAAACAGTATGACTAGAAGTAGGCACTCATGACCAAAGTCAAAGAATTGTCTATCCTGCTTTTTTTTTTTTTTTTTAATTGAGGGTCAATTTATTGACTGCAGTTCATTATTTCAAATTGAGATTCAAATAATGAATTTCATCAAACAAATAATACATGTGGGGTTCAGATGTCACAATCCATGTAAGAATCACACATGAAAATTGCTTAGAAACTTCACATTGGGAGTTCAAATAACTCAATATCACTCCTAGACGCATTACAGTCTTTGTCGATGGACCATTTAACTTGTATCCATTCAATTGGATGTTCTGATCCAATTGAAGAAAATTGTCTTCTGTAATTCAATAATTCAAAATTTCAATTTCTAAGCAATTGATAAGTCAAATAATTGGAGAAACAATGAGTATCCAAGTAATGCCGGCCATAGCAAAAGTGTTCATTTTGCTAAGATCTTGAAATGTGCAGCATAGTCCAAGCAAGAAAAGTAAAGACACAATGGTCGACTGACATCTAAAGCCTATATATATATATATCTGAGAGAAATTACCTTAAAAATACAACAAACGTTCTCAGAAACGATAACTAGACAGTATTTGTTAGCAAAAACTAAGGGTGCAACCTCTTCAAATGATCAACATAATAGCCAAAGTGATGCATTTTATACCTCCCCATAAAGTGAAATTTTCCAAGTTTCCCTCATATAGACTCACTGAATATAAAAGAAGCACATGCAAAACACCAAAAAGATCTCATCCATTTGAATGGAGGAGCAAGCAGTTCACAAACTCAGTGAAGATTCTTACAATTCCTTATTATCAGATTATGTAAGATAAAAATTATTCCCTAGTTGCGTTCTCTTCCAATTTGTTTTGAAGCAAAAGTTTTCTTACCTTGTGCTTTGTCAAATTTTAGAAAGTGCTTTGTCAAATTTTAGAAAGTATACCCCAAGTTCCTAAATAATAACAAAAGAATAATAATTATAAAGCTAGTTTTAAGCGTTTTGAGAGGAAAACTTACCAAGAGCTCTAAGCATCTTTAGATCAAATTTCGCAGCTAGTTCCTCATAACCAATTACTTTAGCACGTTGAAGGACCAGCATTTTCAAGCTAATCAGCATATTCTGCGAAATGTAAAGTTCCATATGATTAAATCAACAAATGCACAGTGAAGGTGACAGATCAAGGTCTTTCCATATATCACCTAAATGTTTTCAATAGTTGAGTGCCATAATGACAGGAAGCACAGAAATAATTTCATGTCAAATTGAACCCATGATTTGGAGGGCAGCCCAATTATAATCCAATGGATTCACTCTACTGCACACACTTATTCAATCAATGAAAAAGAATCAAAAAAGAAAAGGAGATACTTACAAGCTCAGATTCAGACAAAGAGCAGAGCCATCCCACATCTTCAAGGCTGTTATCTCCTAAAAATTTATGCTCTTCATCCATTCTAGTACTGGAACTTCAATAATTCTGCTAAGATTATATAATCAAGTATTAGCATTACCATAAAGCAATCACAATTTTATCACTACCTAAATAGACAAAAAGGCATGCCTTTTCTTCATTTAATTTTTGGTTGGAGAAGGAAGGGGAACAGGAGCTAGTTCAATCATAAAATAGTCAGCTTTTGCATATCTTGGTAATTATATTCAAATAAGAAAGAAAAGAATAAATTGCAGGTTTTGCAGATATAAACAGTAATACCATTAACAACTAAATGAATGTTAAAATCCAGCTCGTTAAGCATTCAAAATTTGGATTACATTACCACCATAAACAATTCCCTTAGTGACCAAATTTCTCTACAAACGTTCTAGAAAACAAACTCAAATTTTTCAAATAAATAAAAGAAAAAGTAAGAAGAAACCACAATTTGAACTAATATAAGTAAAATCCGAATATAAGAAACAGGGTAAGCTCAATTTTAATTTGCTATTACGTTTCTCAAGCAACTATAATGACATTATGACAATAAAAAGGCAAAACAAATAAGAAGATATACCCATAACAGATAGAAATAAAAGAACTAAAAGGGAGAAAGGAGAAGAAAAAAGGGCAAATAATAATCAGAATTTCTCTAAGATCAGATTTTGGAGAAGGTGCTTAATGATGTTGGGAAAATACTCTCAATTTCTACCTGTAACTTCTAACCAATATCCAATTAAAACCAAAATGAACTTTTGGACTAATTTTGGCATAATAATTTCATTTGTGGTCAATGAGACCTCTTATTTTGACTAAAGAAAGGAGTGTGTATTACATGCATTATTAAGAGAGAGTGAAGAGTTACTCAAAAAAGAAAATAAAATAAAAATTTCAAGAAATTATGCCACCCTATTATTGTCTTCCTCCCTCTACACAGCCAATCTAGGGATCAGAACGGGTAGGGTACCGCGAAAGGTGCCCTCCCCATTTCTAAATGCGTTAGGGCACCTGAACCCTTTTAAAATTACACTAGCATTACTTGTATCTGTTTCAAATCCATTAGCATTACCCATATACTACCCAAACTGATATAAATATCAGTTCAACTCAAGATAACGAAAATCCATACAACTTACAGATGCTCAAACCCATAATACCTGCTTAATACCCCAACCCCGACAAAAAATACTATGCAAAATTCAAACTAAATTGATGCAACACACAAGCAAACCAATACCTCAATTAGGGATGGCAGCGGGGCGGCTGCCCACGAAAAACAAGCTACCCAAATCCGAATCGGTTAACAATTATACTACCCGAATCCGTCCTGGATCCTTTAAGGAATAAACGGAATCCGTCCCAAATCCGTTTAGAGATACCCGCAAACTACCCAAATCCGCATCACTTTTATTCATTCCTTCAAACCAGAATCAGCAATCATAACAATTCTGCAAATCTAAAATCCCTTGTATAATGATCATTTGTAAATTGGTACAATTATAACATTCTCAAGACATCAACAAATTAAGAGTAAAAGCAAATCATCATCGTATCAACAAATAAAACATGCAGAAACCGAGAAACGAAAACAAATAAAAAATAAACATACATCTCTCTGTTGAACCCACAAATTAATTCAACAATATCTTCAACAATTCCTCATTTTTTGTCTGTTTATATGTATTTATATATATAAAAAGAAAAAGGAAAAAGAAAAAAGGACGAAGCCAAAAAAAAAATTAAGAACGAAACAAAAATAATCAAAAACAAGCCTGGCTCTCGTACGCTTGAAGAGCACGACTGCTGCGGAGTCGACGGTCAGAAACGAAAGCGACGGGAGTTGTAAAGAAAGACTGCGGCTGTAGAAGGAGAAAACGAGAGCGGCGCAGGTGAAGGGAGGGAGAGGAGAAACGCTGGACTTTGCGGCGGTAGAAAGAGAAAACGAGAGCGGCGCAGGTGAAGGGAGGAGAAACGCTGGATTTGAGTTGAGAGATTTGAGAGATCTTTGTTTGTGTGGATAAGATGCAAGCTCAAACGACGTGGTTTTATTTGTGGGTATATTTAAACCTCTTACGTCAAAACTATGTCGTTTTCATGTTAAAATAGTTATTTTTCTTATTGTTATTATTAAAGTTCTTGTTATTATTATTATTATTATTATTATTATTATTATTATTATTATTATTATTATTATTATTAGTGTTAGAATCTGCGTGATGCGCGGAATAATATTAAAAGATAAAATAACTTTTATAACATCATTGAAAAATAATAAATTGTATAATAAAATATTTCGTTAAAATTCATTATAAAATTATTATTTTATTGAGAGATTCTTAACATCAAATTAAGAGTTTCATCAAGGTATATAATAACAGAAGGTATGCACAATGCTACCTGCATCAAACAATAATGGTTAACACCGAATAATATCACATAAACCACAATGAGCCAAAGTCAATTATTTTCCTATAAATCAATAGTAGCAACTTATAAAAAAATATATATTACAATGATTTTCTATAAAATTATTAATACTTCAGTGAATATAACGGCTCATAGAAAACATAATTGGTATAATTATGCACACAAATTACTCGTTTTGAATGATGAGCTGGATCTTGTAAGCAATATCCATTAAAGGAATACCATTTTTCCTTCTGAAAAAAAATACAAAACTATTAAAGGATGAAACATTATTTATAACATAGTTAAAAAATAACATCATTCAAAACGTAATAAATAATTTTATATAGTTAAAAACTAAGAATTAAAATACCTGTTAACTTAGATTACGAAAAACTTCTTTATATAATACATTTATAGCTTCATTTGTGATTTGTCCTTCATCGTCATAAACTAAAACTTTTAATCCATTTTTACTCGTCAACCTTGAAAGAGCAATATAAAGTTGTCCATGAGTAAACACAGGTCTTTTCATAATAATCCAATATGAGATAAAGATTAGCCTTGACTTTTATTAATAGTCATGGCAAATGATATAGCGATAGGGAATTGCCTTTACTGAAATTTAAAAGGTATTCTTCCATCAGATAGAGTCAATGTCATTCTTGGAATTAAGACTTTTTCTCCAACCGAATTTCCTGATAATGCCTTTGCTTTAATAACCCGACTCCCAAGTCTTGTGATGATCAACCTTGTCCCATTACACAATCCAAATGACTGATTTATATTTCTCAATAACATCACAGGAACACCAACCTTCAAAGTGATAGAGTGATTTGGATCTCTAGAACATTTAATATTATTCAAATTTTCTAGTGTATGCACATGTTCTAATGATCCAAAAGCATAATCAGACATACAAACTAAATCAGAACTCAAATATGATTTCTCAAGGCTATTATTGAGCGAAACCATATATTCATTAATTGACTCCACCATATCAAGAGTAGGTGCTAGAATTGCTCTATGCCGAAGGTAATTTATATCATTGCAATGAGTAAAGAAATCAAGATACGTGTTTTCAACAATTGTAAATATTGGGTCATTATAATTATTTATGAGAAGATCATTTGGGATTCGAACTTTTTCAGTGCCATCAATTGAAGTTCCAATTGTTCTATCTCCAATTGCCAAAATCCAATCAGAAAAATTCTTTAACTCATCCAAATTTACGTTCAAATGATTTCCTTGCAACCTCATGTTCTTTGTCAGCTTCAAAACTTGACAGTGAGACCATTGATATGAAGAATTCAGAGTAGCATGGACAATATCTTGCCTAGTACCTTTTGCACTGGCAGGTAAAATTTATCAAAAATCACCTCCAAAACCCATTGTTTTACCTCCAAAAGGCCGATCTAAACTGGATGGAATTTTAAATCTCAAAATGTCTTTTAGAGTTCAATCAAGTGCTTCAAAACAAAACCTATGCATCATCGGTGCCTCATCCCAAATAATTAACTTTGCTTTAATAATCAAATTGGCTAGAGGACTACCTTGCTTTATATCACATGTTGAATATTCATTTAAATTGAGAGGAATTGCAAACCTGAAATGAGCTGTTCGACCTCCCGGTAACAAAAGAGATGCAATACCACTTGATGCCATAGTTAACACAATGTCACCTTTAGATCTTATTCCAGAAGACAGAGTCCTCTAAATAAAAGTCTTACTAGTATCTCCATAACCATATAAAAAGAACAATCCACCTTGGTCTTCATTCAATGCTGTCATTATTTTATCATAAACAAACTTCTGTTCAACAGTCAAATTCCTTAGAAGTTGTTCATGATCCTTTAACAAAGAAATTCTATTATAACGCAATTCATCAAGAATTAATCTATTACTAAAATCAACCTTGTGACATCCCGATTCGGAAAAACAATCTTAAGAGGGCGGGTAGAGTAGGGCTCCTGGCGAGCTTCTAAGATGGCAGGTTCACTAGGGTAGTGGAATGCGGGATACAGGAATGAATCAGATCATATATCGAAAATGGGGTAACTAATCATCAGATGCGCTTTTTAGTGGAATGGTTGGAGAGTTGGAAGGACTCTAGGGGTAAGTGTGCTCACTTGACAGAAATCTTAGGATGGATGACCTCTTGGAAAGTTCCCATTTCACCTGCGGAACAAAACCGTGTGGGTCTTGTGGGTCTTGCCGATCTAGTATGGGACGGAACTGGCTTGATCTAAAGTGAACAATTCCTTTGGTGGTTGGAGTCAGGGCGTTACAATTTGGTATCAGAGCCTGAGCCCCTCCAGTAGATATATGGTTTGAGGACGAACCATGCAGAAGCTTGTGGGCCTATGACATCCTGACCCGGCAAAGCGATCCTAAGAGTGTGGGTAGAGCAAGGCTCCTGGCAAGCTTCTACGATGGCAGGATAGCTAGGGTAGTGGAATGCGGGACACATGAATGAATCAGATCATATATCGAAAAGGGGGTAACTAATCATCAGAGACGTCTTTTGGTGGAATGGCTGGAGAGTTCCCATTTCACCTGCGAGACAAAACTGCGCGGGTCTTACCGATCTAGTATGGGGTGAAACCAACTTGATCCAAAGCAGACAATTCCTTTAGTGGTTGGAGTCAGGGCGTTACAAACCTCTTACTGATGGTAAACGAGTCTTGGTATTGTTGGATAATTCTAAAAAGTTCTACCGCAACTCTTTAAAATTCTTTCTAGTTTTTGCAAACAATAATTTTTTTACCTCATCATCTATTAGCTCAACATCTAAAGGAAATAATAACACAAAATAAAAAAAATCAATCATCTAAAATCAAATTATTTAAAAGCAGTTAAGGTACCTAAGTAAGATTTTAAAAAATATAAGCAAATTAAAAAAATTATTTGCAAAAGATGCTAAGAAGAGCATCAGAAGAAACAAAAAAAGAACATAAACGATATTGTGACATTTATGTTATGCGAAGTATTGAGTTGTTAACTATGATAAATATAATGAAATTTCATAACACAATATAAAATAGTAGATTTTCTTGAGAGATTTAATGCTGAAAATTTTTAACTAAGCAAGCAAATCAAATATCTTAAAAGGGCTAAAGTCATAATTAAAATACACTTATATGCAAGTAATGATATACTAAATTGTTATGTCAGCAATGGTCGTTTTTCCATGTATTAAATTTATATGAATAAAGATGTTAATCAATTGGATATCAAGGACATCAAATACTACTTGATCACTATATATCAAAAGTAGCATGCCAAAAAGATAATTATGCAATACATTGAATACATAAGAAAGAGTGCCATAAAATATAAAACCTAACAAATGACTTTTGGATGCCATTTGTTTATTTTTAAAACATAAAGTTAGAATAATCATCATGTAACAAAAATCATATTAGAACACAATAACAAAAGTTTCATTTAGATACCTAGATTATTTAATAATGCTCGTTCTTCGTAAAGGATATCATCTAACAACAATTGAGATGTTTCTTGCCAAACGTACTCTGGTTGTGACATTGAATTTGATAACAATAACATAGCAAATAATTGTCTAAGGTATGAAGACATCCCCCATTCACTTGCTTCTTTTATGGCATCCACATATTCTTTGTCGTCATCCAATAAACCAAGTGAGTAACATGCATGTCTAAAATTGCTATGCACATAATTATTAATAGTCTTAAGATCATCATAGCATACTGGACCTTTAATTACATTCAACAATAACCTTAGATAATATAAATCACCAGTTCTAGGTGGAACAAAGAAAATCCTCCCAATAGAAAATTTAGAAGTTTTTCTTCATTTTTTGACATTTTGTTTCATACAAATTTAAGAGAAAATTCAGCATAAGTTAATTCTCTTGCTTCAGTAAATGCTTTATTTGCCTCAAACCATCTCAAAAACATTGATTCATTTACACTTGGTTTATTAGTAACAACATCAATTAGATCATCATAAGAAAATATGACATTCTGTTCATTTGAAAGATGAAATGCTAACCTTTCCATAGTAGGTTCTCTATGGTGAATTGAAAGGCCAAATATTCTCCAAACAGCTTCGCATGATAATATATATCAACAATCGTAATACATATTGATTTCATCTACAACATTTGATGAACCTTCCTCTTTTGCACTTTGAGAAAAAGTAGCAATAATACGATCATGCCCTTTATTAACATACTTGAATAAATACTTGATCGATCTTGATTGATTGGGCCATTGCACAATTATATGAGCACCATATTTTAACAATAAGAATCGATTGTGCAGCACTATATACTTGTTAATATTTAGATGTTAATGTGAGAATCATATTTTAATAATAAGATTCAAAATAAAACATGATACACCTGCAATCTAGCTTAATATCATTTTTCTTGATAGTTCTACCATTCTCCCTTCTTCTATAAACAGGGTAACCATCTTCATCGATTGTGGTCAACTCAATAAACTTTTTTAGAAAGTGCTTTGTACATCTGCCATTTTGCATGCAAGGCGAAGATTTTCTAGAAGTACCACATGGCCCAGGCATCATCAAATTTTCACAGCCTCATAGTAATGAGGATCAGTCAATTTATCTAGTATTTATGTGGAAATTATTCTATCTATATCTGCAGCAGTCGGATACTTACATCGTTCATGAAGAAAGAGCAAGATGTAAGCATTAGGCAAGCCTCATTTTTGGAACTCAATTGTATAAATCACTGCACCAAAATAAATTATTAAATAAATGAATAGTTCAAATCTAAATTTAAAAATACAACTTATATAGAAATTTAATTTTATACATGCTTTAACTTGTCCAAAAACTTGATTGTTGTGGAGATCCTTTGTTAAAAATTCTAGATAAAATGTGTAGACGATCCTCAAGATTTAAGCCCCTACTCTCTATAAATTTTCTAATCTCAGGCCACTTTGGATTGTAAGTAAAAGTAATGAACAAATTAGGATATCCAGCCCATTTGCATATTACCATAGCATCTTGATAATTTTGAAGCATATATCGTGCACCACCTGTGAAGCTAGATGATAGAATTATCCTTTTTCCTTGAGAAGAAGGATTAGTCTCTTCATGCAAAACAACGTCTGCTAACCCCTTGTACATTTCTATTCTCAACTGTTTTTTATGAGTTCTAATATACTTCAATCGAGAAGATTCAATCATTGTATATGCATCAACTAAGAATTGCTAGAATAATCTTCTGGAGAATACAATCGTTGACACCTCATTCTTCCTTTCTTGATCTTTGTAAGCAAAATATTCTCGCATGCTAACCCGTTGCCTTCCTCTAGTTGATTCATCATCTCTATTAAATAGAACATCTTCTCTATAACCATCTTTGCCATATGGAAAAAGCAAAGGATATGTAGACTTAAATAGGCGGCATTCAATTCATTTATCCTTTGTAGTTGTCCAGATTGAATTTCAATAATAATATCTCTATCACCTGTAGACAGTTCAAAGTCTCCCACTACTAAAGCAGCTACTTCTGAAACCGTCGGTAAATTATATCTTCTTCCATCAGTGCTCCTTTTCCTTATCAATCTGAGCTTAATATTAGAGTTCATGTCTTCTTGAAATATATCTCTCACAATTCTAAAATTCTTAGCTAAGACAATGTAGTCATCAAGCATTTGTTTCAAATTAGTAACAATCTCAGTACGGAATTTGTTTATGTTTTCACCAGAACTGTAGAAAACAAATCATGTCAAGATAGCATATATCGTAATTCATTAACTAATTGAAATGCATTATATAAAAGTAAAATAATTATTTTCATATTCATATTATTATATTCAAAATTTAGCAATGCTAACCTCATAGCATGAATTCTATTTTCCACTTTATTCTGTGTGTCATAAATGTATAATTGTGCAAACTTCGGGGAGGATCCAGCAAGTGGCAATAAACTTTCAATCTGATGAAAATTTTGGTCACATAATTTGAATGTTCTTGGGCCATGTGTTTAATTGACGAATGTATCAACCTTTCCCCCCATTGAGGTAAATGAGAACATAAAATTATAAGTTCTAATATTCTGTTGAAAATGATGACTTTTAGGACTTGTGTGAAGTTTATAATGTCAAATAGATAGGTTTTAACTTGATCCGAACAATAATTCTTTTAAAACTTGAGGAGGATCTTTTGGATTCAGCAACTTTATCTTTCCATGACAACAACACAAAAAGTATTCTGGTCTTTTAACATTATAATGTTTGTGAATCCTTTCTTCATACTAAAAATAAGCTTGAAATTTTTCACATTCAAATACAGGATCTCATATATCCCACTACTCTATTATTGGAGAAAATTCTAGACTTAAAATCATTATATTTATGATGTGTTTTACTTAATTTGTGGTATGTCATACATACCTTCACTGCATTTATTTTCATGCTCAACATCATCATCTAAAAAAAAAAATTAAAAATTGAAATAATATAAATGATATCATGAGCTTCATAATCTTAATTTTAATTATTAATTATAAAAAATATAGTGATAAATTTTTATATTTAGCAGTGATCATTAGTTTAATTAAGCTAATTTTGAGTAATATTTTTAATTGAAAAAAATAATATGAAAATTTTTTTTCCTTAATCAAACTAATTTTCTTTAACTAAATATTTATTTATCAATTCGAATTGATTAAACTGGCCAAACTGAATGCTTACCTTAATTATATTTATTGTGTGGCTTAATTAATACCAAATTAATATATTGAATTTACCTTCATTGCATATATCACCATGTATAACATCACCATCTATAAAAAATAAAAAATTAAGATGACATCAGTGTTGTTTTAAATATATATAGATATATAAAGCAACTTTATGAATAAATAACAATTTATCAATAAGAGAGTATCATGTTTAGTTGTTCTTGGTATTTAAATACAAAAATTAACATTTCAAATTGTATACATTGCATGACACTAGTGATATTTTCAGTCTCAAATCCTAATAAGAATTTTAAAATTATGAATTGTTAGTAAATACAAAATCATATGTTATTTAAAAGTGAAATTTTAAAAAAGTTTCAAATCTAACCTTGAGATAACGGAGGAACATTTAAATCAAGGAAAATAGTATGATTATCCATATCTAAAAAGTTAAAATTTAATGTTAATAGAATATTCAAAATGAATATTTATTAAACAATAAGTCTATATTTATATGTAATATCATAAAACACCATTATATTACATAATATATAAAATTTTTATTGCTATTGTGGATCAACATTTAAATTAGGCAAATGTGACGTCTTATTTGGTACCACTTGTTCTATTTGGCTAACTGAAAATAATATGTATAAATTAGTGTTCGTAAACATATCATTTTTACGCAATGGCTGTAAAAAAAACATATGCAACTAATATAAATTTATTCTCAAACTAATCATTTATAATATTAAATAGAGGAGATCCTATTGTTTCATTTTCGATGTCATTTTTAGATTCAACATGCTCTGTGGAATGAATTTCAAAATAAGATAATTTTACTTTATTGTACAACTATCATAAAGATAAGTATAAAACTATCATATACCATTGCAATATACAAATTGCTAAAATTACATGTAATATCGTAAAATATCGTTATATTGCATAATATATAAAATTTTTACTTTACCTTGCTCTTGTGGATCAACATTTAAATCAGGTAAATGCGACGTCTTATTTGATACTACTTGCCCTGTATGGATAACTAAAAACAATATGTATAAATTTGTGTTTGTAAACATATCATATTCTCACAATAGCCATAAAATAAAAATATGCAATTGACATAAATTTTTTCTCAAACTAACCATTTGTAATATCAAATAGAGAAGTCCTATTGTTTCATTTTTCGATATCATTTCTAGATTCAATATTCTCTGCAGAAAAAATTTTAAAATAAGATAATTTTACTTTACTGTGCAACTATCATTAAGATAAATATATATCATTAAGATAAATATAAAACTATCATGTATTATTGCAATATACAAATTTCAGACCATTGCTATTCGATTCGTATCTAGAACATTTCTATTTTCGGATGTGAATTCTATTCATTCTCGCTAATTTTTTCTCTAACTTTTTCATGTTTGTTTGCTGCAAAACAGAATTAAAAAAAAATTTCAACTTTCAATTTTCAAATACATTTTTTATATAGTTGAAAAGGATATAATTATGTATCGTTGTCTCTGAAAGCAAAGAGCAATGGATAATGAAAAAGGTTTCTATTCATATAGCAGCATAGCGCACTGGTGTTTCAAATTTCTGTTCCTCAGGTAAATATGGTGTTAGGCATTGCTAAACAACATGAGGAATAATTTTGTTAATTATTTCTTATCCTCTTGTTATCATAACATACTTAAATTGTTTGTACCTATCACACAAGTAAAATACTATATATCATTTCCCAATTACATTGGGATTACTATATTGAATCGCTAATGGTTTTTTTTTTCACTTCTTTTCATGGTGATGCTAAAAAAAGAAGAGGATACCAAAGGTCCACTTAATGACAAAATATTTGCAAATCTTCATTAAATGATGATAGGGACACCACCTCTTATGCTAAAGAATGAAGTGAGTGACTTAAACAAAAATAAAAAAATATTTACAGTATCATTTTTCATCTTCTACTTCTTGCAATTCAAATAATAAGGTATAATATAGTTTATATAAACAGCAAATCCACAATCAGATGCATTATCAAGTCTCACTAATACTGCATGAATAAATAGATAAATAATTGATTAATGAAAAATAAAAACATGATCCTAGTATTTTTCATAAATGCAAAACTTCAAAATCAACAAACTACAAAAGGCGCCATTGTATTGTCCATGTCATCAATAAAATATAAATAAAAAATCATCAATAATATGAAATAAATATTAATGTCAAACCTAAATAATATATCATAGATAAAACTAAACTTTTTAAAATCTAAGAATAAAATTCTAAAAACAAAACCCTATCTCTAAAACAAATCATCATCATCCACCACATAATAAAACCTATTAGGAAAATAGTTAATATTCTTAAAATAGTTTAATTGATCTAGCAATTCATGTATTTTTCTCTTTCTTAAACATCACTTTTTTTTACCTTGTTGCTTGAAAATTGTGTATTAGGATCATCATTAAGTTTTGATTGATTTTCTTCAGTCTTTAAAATATTCCTCTTAGAAGGAGTTTTTGCAAGCAATGTAACATCATTATCTGAAATGCAATCCAACAACAATAAAGAACCCATCTATATTTAGTTTAACTTAGGAATAATAATAATAATAATAATAATAAAATGAGATGGTTTATTCATAACCTTAAAATCTTTGTGTCCAAATGGGGCTTGCTCATTAGTGAATTATGGATCCTATAATTTCAAATCACATAATTAACAACATGATAGAAACACATATTATAACTTTAAAGTGCAATTTATATGTTCTAAAGAGATAAGAGATAAACAACATATGGTGAATGTGTCTTGTGTGGGAGAAAAACTATATTGCTTTATAACATCTTCATCAGAGCTAAGTCTAATAACAACATACACTTCATCACCAGCTTCAATATTGAAACTCTTAACCATCACTTTGAACATCGCTTTTCTATCAAGAATACTATCCAATTCTAATGGATAGGTACACTCATTACCAACAACAGATAACAACAATTGTGTTAGAATTAGTAGAATTAAAGATGACTAAAGCACAAACCAAAATAAAATACCTTATCCAATCCTTCCTTTAAATCATTCACTGATTTTTCTATTAGTTGCATGGCTTCACGATCCCAAAACAATAAAGAAATAAATCCATTATCATCCATGACACGCATTTGAATTTTGTATCTAAGTTTAATTTATAGATTAAAACTATAAATATAAGTATTTTTCAATAACTATTCACAACAAAGTTAAATGACAATTAACTTTAAAGTTAACTTCAATACCGATAAATAGCAGAATAATCTAGTCTATCGCTTTTAGTGCAATAAAATTTATTTTCAACTTTATCCACCTTTTTCGGGAACTTCTTACACCCCAAATATGACCATCCTCTATTAAGTTCTAAATCAACTATAGTTGCAACAATCCAAAAGCTTCCTTCCTGTAAATAGAAATTATACATTCATAATAGCTGTATTGTGAATAAATATATATTATGAATCCTGAAAAAGATCTACTCACATTAACACATTGAACCAATTCTCCAACAGTTTTGATTCCAGAAGCTAACTCATCGATAATAGAATAGCTAGATTGAGAGGAAATTTAATTGATTCTCTCAGAGTTAGTTTTAAACACATAAAGTATTCTGCATTTAAAAAATTTAATAGCAAACATAAGTATAAAGATGCATTCATTTTTTAAAAATATAGTATTTATGTGTATTATATACCTAGACTTAAAATCAATAGCTTGTGGAAGATCAGGATTGATCCAAAGCTTCAAAGCATGCCAAGTATTATGTACAGTATACTTGTCTGTGATAATTTAATTGAATGTGTTAGAAAAAATTAAGATTAAGAATTAACTTGTGTATTCTAGTTTGTTTTAGTTTTTGATATTTTATTGTTAATTGTGTATTCCTATATAAACATTATTTCCAATAGAATCAAATAATCACAAGTAAAAAATTGTTGCAGAAAAATCATATAAAAACAACATAGTCTATTAAAAGTACAAAAAAACATTTTAAATACCTTGAAATTTTTGCGCTCGTATCAATTGCATAACAATTATAAGAGGCTGTTCAGTATCTCCATCTAAGTGTGCCAAAATTTGGTTTATAAATTCTTCCCAAAAAGTAGCAGAAATTTTGTTTTACTGCATGTGAAAAATGAAGACAATATAAATGTGATGCTATAATTAGTTAATTTGAATCATTGCTTAAAACTTACTCATAATTTTGTAGCTCTAAATTCATAAAAATGATAGGTTTGTTATCCACCTTCCGCTCTTGAATATCATTGCGACTGACAACCTCTCCAATGAGATCTGTACCATTTAAAAAAATGAAATACTATGACAAACAAAATGCAATATTGAGCTTCATAAGTGAGGATAATGAAAGTATTATCGAATAGTTCATTCTCATCAACATCAACGGGATTAATCAGTTGATCATAAGGACGTAGATAAAAAATATTCAATTTAAAATTTGCATCACTTGTTTCCGTAACATTTGTCCTTTGAGTGAATGTAAGCCTGAATTTGTGTTTAGCGGTTTTCAAATTCAAAATTATTTGGTGCGATTACAAAGTTCTTCATGAAATATAATCCAAGCTCATGTATCTTTGATTTGAATAACCAAATATTATTTTTACCAATCGTTGCATGGATACGATCTCCCTGAAATCAAAATGATATGTTAGAAAAAAATATTAATAGGAAAAAAAAACATTAATCTATACACATAAGGGTGTATGGAACGGATACAGGATTAATGAAATATTGAATTATGTCTAAGTTGCAAGCATGAGCTGTCACTACTACAATGGCAAAAGTACATACTCTCAAAGAGATTATACAAGTTTACTTCTATTCAAGCCTTAATTTACAGTAGACATGCAGAGAATCAAATAGCAAAAGATTTTATGTCAAAATGATTCAAAAGGAAAAAAAATACAACTTTTGCCAATAAAAGTAAAAGCCACGAAAAAGAGAATAAAATATACACATAATCAAGAGTTTGTTACAGCAAGATAGATGTTAGTACTGAATCTTGTTTTCTTTTCAAGAAAAACAGCCACATATAATAAATTATCAAGTCATTTATTTGATCTATTTGTATAAAAATCAACTTTTCACATATCCATGCACCACCTTTTCTCCATGCAATAGGTAATTCCTTTTTAAGAATCTCTCCCAGAAATGTCATTAATTTTCTTTTATATTTCAGTTTCTTGTAATACAATAAACACTGGATTCCCCTTAATAAAGCAAATAAAGCAACATCATTAGAACTGTTATATATGTATTTATAGCATTTCAATTATATAAAATACATACACATGCATAATTCCGTTTTAGTTTAGTTCAACTTCCAGTTCATAAACCTTTTCAAAATCTTGAACAAACTAACTACCGTCTGTTTTATTATATTGCAATCCAGACTAGAAGCAAACATGACATTTTGTACTATGCATCTCATAATATGTCAAATAGCACAAAATAGATATTTATTACTTGACAACTCCAACCATTATATTATTGATTCAAAAGATAAAGGATTAGGAACAAATAACATGGTCCTACATATCTAGAGCAGCAATTTAAAAAAGACAACCGTAAAGCCAATTACATATGCGATAATCATTTTCCCACAAAAATAATTATCCCCATTTTCTGACAGACAAATCTAAAAGAATAAATTCAATAAAATTTCGGAGCTACTCTCTATCCAAACTGTGAGTTTGAATTTTCAAGAGGAAGTAAAAAATGAAACCATGAAAATTAAAAGTAAAATGTTGCCCAATCAACAATGCACTCAAGAAGAAAATAATAACGGTTCCAAGTTAGGTATCTAGGTACTGTATATTTAGAAATAATTTTAAAAACACAAAAATAATTTAAAAAATCATAGCAATTATTTGCTATTGTATATTTTATTGCTAAGATAAATAAACTGTGCTGATTATTTTTAAAAAAAAAAAAATATCTGCTACTATATGTATTTTTTTAAAATAAATTATTTGATATTTAGTTAATATATACAGCTAAGTTTAGAAAAGAACTGTGCTAATTCTATTTTTAAAGAAATCTATGCTATTGTATATTTTATTTAGAAAAAACTATTTCATAATTAGTTCATATCTTCACATACATGATACACCCACTCAAAAAAAAAAAAAAAAAAAAAAGATCTCTTCTGCCAAAAGAGACCTATTATCTATCTACTAAAAACATGAAAATTCAAACATACGCAAATTCATCGAAAATGTCAGAATTGCATTATTGTTAAATCTTGAGGTGGGACAAAACCACAACTCCAGCCCTATAGTTTTGCGATTACCATAGGTATATGATTTGAAACAGTCAATTCATAACCCAAGAAATAACTATCATTATATATAACTACAAATTCTAGAAAATCACAAGCATATAAAATGATGAAAAAGAAATTCCATGTGTAGAAAATGCAAGAGAAATAGTGCCAAAGAAGATGCCAAAAATCAATAGGGATACAAATATGCTTCTTCAGAGCTATTTTTATATATAAAAAATGCAAGAAAAATAATGCTTAAGAAGAAGTGAAAAATCAATAGAGATAGAGAAATATGCTTCTTCAGAGCATTTCTTTAATCTTCAATAGCATGGAATCCAGTCATAAGCCTAAGAAATAAAAAAAGAAAGTAATCATCCTTCAATGTTAAGCTCGAATGCAAAAGTGACCATTTGAAATACTGATATAAGAAAAAGGTTGTAGAAAATAAAGTAGTATAGATGGCAAAACATATATGAAAGTTACCAATCAACAGTCATTCCTCCTAAAAGACATAGAATTCCATAAAATCTAAATTCCTTAAGGAAATATCTGCTACTATATATATATTTTTAAATAAACTATTTGATATTTAGCTAATATATACAGCTAGGTTCAAAACGAACTGTGCTAATTCTATTTTTAAAGAAATCTATGCTATTGTATATTTTATTTAGAAAAAACTATTTGATAATTAGTTAATATATTCAGTTAGGTTTTAAAAAAGATTAGGTTATGAAACCTCAGGTGCAGAAGAACAAAACCAACAAAGCATACCAAAGAAAATTGGTCACAGAAAAAAGAATATAGAAATAATTTTAAAAAATCACAACAAATGTAATTTCAGGTCAAGAAATTAAATAACAACAAACATAAACAGAAAAACTAATTATCGCTAACAAAAAGAAACTGATATGGCTTTTTTTTTTTGAATCATTTTCTTTAGAACCAAACAACATTATAAAAAAATCATGAAATTAAAGCAGACATGAAATCAAAGAAATGCGCGAGGAGTTATCAGTCATATTATATCCAATTATGCAACTTTACTTTTATTGGAGCATTTTTTTTTAGCAGAGCAACCAACATTCAAAACATTTAAACATGCCAAAGGAAACTGAAAACTGAAAAACACTGAAAATCCCAATATTTTTATATTAAATTAGCTAGCACTCCAAACATTCAAAACTGAAAATCCCAACGCAGAGTAGCAAAAAATGCAACCTTGAGTGTAGAAGCACAAAACCAACAAAGTAGACCAAAGGAAACTGGTCGCAGAAATAATTTTAAAAACATAGAAATAGTTTGAAAAATCGCAGCAATTATTTGCTACTGTAAGTTTTATTTAGAAGAGGTTTCCAAATCTGTCCCTATTATAATCACATACATCTAGAATAATAATGGCATCCTAGAAACTTGATGAAAGACAATCTCCTCAAATCTAGTCAATGTTTTTAACTTTTTATGTTCATTAAGTTCCAATATCCAGACTAGGTGATGTCTCTAGGTTCTATCAGCTATTTTACAGACATATTGTGTACACCTCTATATACATTCTACAACAGATACATATTATAACGGATATGTGATGTGTTAGCAACTATTTGAATTTTGTATTGTAATCCCGTTAGCATAGCTCTCCTAACTCCCGTTAGAATAGCTCTACTAACGCACACTCCTCATCTATTAGGACTGTGGCTAATTATGTATAAGTAATCATAATAGCTTGAATAGAAAAGCACAGAAATAAAAAAAGAACACAGAGGTAGCTTTCAAGTGGGCTCCTCTTTCATAAATGAATTTGACTTTATACTGGCTGCTTTAATCCTCATTATGGTATCAGAGCAGGATAGTAAATTTTGATTTCCAGTTTTTTTTCCCTTCTTTCTTCCTTTGATCCACGATTTCAATATGATGAGTCCAGACGATCTCGCGAAAATTCTCGCAGCTATTACTACGAAAAGCAGTGCAGATGATCCATATTATATGAGCAATTCTGAAGCTCCTGGATTTAGTTTGGTGAGTGTACCTTTGAAAGGACCAAATTACCTTTCTTGGAGTAAGTCAGTTCAAATAGCTCTTCGAGCTAAGAAAAAGCTAGGGTTTACTGATGGGAAGATTAAGGCTCCGGCGACTGATTTCGATGACTATGATAAATGGTTGACAGCAGATAGTATGGTGGTGTCTTGGTTATTGAATGCCATGTCAAAGGATATATCTGATGCCTTCGTATTTTGCAAGAATGCCAAGGCTCTTTGGGATGAATTGAAGCAGCGTTATGG
>CANUEP010182674.1:0-10601 GCA_947857235.1 Jatropha podagrica | reverse complement strand
TAAGAGGGGTGGTATCTGAACTGGTTAGCGCGCTTTTGGGTGGCACCCCAGGTTTGGGACACTCAAGGGACAAAGCCGTGAGGGGTACTCGTACGGAAGGCCCCAAAGCGGACAATACTAACCAGGGCAGGGCCATGACATGATAGCTTCTGTACTCCTTTTGGGCTGCTTGTATAGGGTCTTTTAGGTAATTTTTTATAGTCCTATGGTCAAATCAGGTTGCCTATCTCACCTGCTCGATGTGTCCCTAAGAATCGCATATGCCATAAAAATTCATTCACAAAATCGATGCCACTTTAGAAACATTCGGTAGTTTTGGCCCAATATCTCTTTGTCTTTTGCCTGGCATGTCATTTTGGAGCCATAATATTTTCTCTAAGACATGTAGGAAACATTCGGCAGTTTTAGCCTAATATCTCTTTATTAGTTACTTTATGTGCCATTTGGAGGATACAATAATTCCTTTAAGACATGTAGAAAATATTGAAATCATTTTTGCAAAATTCTATATTAGAGCTTCCAGGCCTAAATATCCTAAGGTATAGCCCTTTAGTATAAAAAGCCCTATTTGAAGGCCCGACCGGAGTTCATATTATTTGTATGCCCGATGGAAAGCTCGTAGAGCTTCTTCTAGGCAATATTTTAAGGTCTTATAGTCAAATCGGGATGCCTATCTTGCCTACCCAATGCATCATTAAGAATTGCATACGCCATATAATATCATGCACAAAATCGATGCCACTCCAGAAGCATTTGACAGTTTTGGCCAATGATCTCTTTGTCTATTGGTTGGTATGCCATTTTGAGGCCATAATATTTCATCTAAGACACGTAGGAAGCATTAGAATCTTTTTTGGTTCATTCTATGCTAGAGATTCTGGGCCTAAAAATCCAATGGTATAACCCTTTAGTCTAAGAGGCCTTATATGAAGGCCTACCTCGTAGTCGATATTGTTTATATGCTTGATGGGTAGCTTCTATAAGGTCTTCTAAGTGTTAGTTTAGGGTGTTGTGGTCAAATCTTTATGTTGATCTCGCATGCTAGATGCATCATTAAGAATTACATACACCATATAAATTATTATACAAAATTAGTGCCACTCCAGAAGCATTCGGTAGTTTTGGCCTAAAAATCGAAAGGTATACCCCTTTGGTCTAAGAAAGCTTGTATGATGGCCTATTCCAAAGCTGATATCATCTATATGCCTGACAAACAGCTTGTACAAGAATCTCTAAGTGATAGTTGAGGATCCTATGCTCAAATTAGGATTCCCATCTCACCTCCTTGATGCATCATTAAGAATCGCATGCACCATATAAATTCTTGCACAAAATTAGTGCCATTCCACAAGCATTTGACAGTTTTGGCCCAATATCTCTCTGTCTATTGCTTTGCATATAATTTTGAGATCATAATATTTTATTTAAAACCTATACAAAGCATTGCAATTATTATTAGGCAATTCAATGTAGAATTCCCACAAATCCAAAGGTAGACCCCTTTGGTATAAGAAGCCTTATATGAGGCCTATTTCGAAGTTCATATCATCTGTATGCCTGACAGGGAACTTGTATAGGGTCTTCTAGATAATATTTTAGGGTCTTATGTTTAGCATAGCATTCTTATCTTGTCTCCTTAATGCATCATTAGAAATCACATATGTCATATAAACTCATGCACAAAATTAGTGCTGCTTTAGAAGCATTAGGAAGTTTTGGCCCAATATCTCTATTCTTGTTGCTTAGGATTCCATTCAGAGGCCATAATATTTTGTCTAAGACAAGTAGAAAGCATTAAAATCATTCTTGGGTCATTTTGTGTCATATTTTTTGGGCAAAAAAATCCAAAGGTATACTCTTTTGGTACAAGAAGTCCTATATGAAGGCCTCTTCTAATGTCCATATCATCGATATGCCTAATGAGCATCTCGTATAGGGTCTTCTAAGAGATAGTTTATGGTCTTGCAATCAAATCAGTATGCCTATCTTAACTGCTCAATGCGTCATTAGGAATTGAATATGCCATATAAACTCATGCACAAAATCGATGCTACTCCGAAATCATTCGGCAGTTTTTGCCAATATCTCTATATCTGTTGCTTGGCACACCATTCAAAGGCCATAATATTTTATCTAAGACAATTAAGAAGCATTGATATTATTTTTGGACAATTCAGTGCCAAAGCTTCCAGGCCTAAAAATCCAATGGTATACCCCTATAGTCTTTGAAGTCTAATATGAAGGCCTGTTCTAGGGCTGATATCTTCTGTACATCTAACAGGTAGCTCATATAAGATCTTTTAAGTGATAGTTTAGGTTCTTATGGTTCATTCATCATGCCTCTTGCATGCTTAATGTGTCACTAAGAATTACATAGCAATATAAATTGATGCGCAAAATTGGTGCTAGTCCGGAAGCATTGGGTAGTTTTAGAGCAATATCTCTCCATTTGTTGCATGGAATGCCATTTTGAGACCATAATATTTCATCTATTGACATGTCAAAAGCATTAAAATCATTTTTAGGCCATTTTGTGTAGGAGCTTCTGGGCTAGAAAATCCAAAGGTATACCCCTTTGGTCTAAGAAGCCCTATATGAAGAACTGTTTTGAAGCTAATATCTTCTGTACGTCTGATGAAAATCTCATAAACAGTCTTCAGTGATAGTTTGGGGTCTGTTGGCCAGTCCGGCATGCCTAGCCTACTTATTGCCTTATTAAGAATTACATATGCAATATAAATTCATGCACAAAATCAACACCACTCTAGAAGCATTCAAAACTTTCGGTCCAATATCTCCCTTTTTTTTTTTTTTTTGCTTGACATGCCATTTCAGTACCATAATATTTCATCTATTAACTTGTAGGAAGCATTCATATCATTTTCAGGTCATTCTATGTCGAAGCTTCCAAGCCAAAAATCTGAAGGTATACCCCCTTTGGTCTAAGAAACCCTATATGAAGGCCTATTTTAGAGTTGATATCTTCTTTATGTCTAATGGGAAGCTTATAGAGGGTCTTCTAAGTGACAGTTTGGGGTCTCGTGGTCAGCCCAACATTCCTATCTCGTCTGCTCGATGCGTCATTAAGAAATTATTGGTGTTTTTTTATCAATGGAGAAGATGAAGATGAATATAGGAATACTTGGGTTTCATTACCTTGATAAATCTATAGTACAAGAGAATATATATGCTAGAAGGTTCACCTACTTAGGACCTTAGGGATAAGATTTAAAATTTAACTTGGGTCCAAAGCTAGAGCAAATAATTACATCATCATATTATAGGAGCTATAATGTAAAAATACAAATATAATGAGCTGGAGTGTTTGGAAACAATAGCAACTCAACACTCCTTGATACTTTCACTAAAAAATCCAAGCACGCTTCTAAGAACTTCAAAATTGGCTTTGGGAAGAGCTTTTGTGAGTATATCAACAACTTGCTCTTCACTTCTTTAGTAAACTAAGGAAACTTCACCTGCTCTTTCAACTTCTCTTACAAAATCACACTTCACCTGAATGTGCTTGATCCTTCTAGTGATGATGGGGTTCTTGGCTATTGCAATTGCTGATTAGTTGTCATATATAATCTCGGTAGCACCTTCTAGCTACTAATGACTAGCTCGTATAAGGTATTCTAAGTGATAGTTTGTGGTCTTATGGTCAACCTTGCTAGCCTATCTTTCCTGCTTGATGCGTCAATAAGAATTGCATAAGTAATATAAATTCATACACAAAATCAGTGTCATTCTGAAAGCCTTTGGCTATCTAGGCCCCATATCTCTTCATTTCTTTCTTACCATGCCATTTCAAGACCATAAGATTTTATCCGTTCACCTAAAGAAAACATTGAAATCATTTTTGAGCCATTTCGTTCTAGAGCTTCCAGGCCCAAAACTCCAAGGGTATACCCCTTTGGTCTATGAAGCCCTATATGAATGCTCATTCCAAAGCCGATATCTTTTGTACGTCTTATGGGTAGCTTGTATACGATCTTCCAGGTGATAGTTTGGTATCTTATTGTCAGCTCAGCATGTCTATCTCACTTGCTTGATGCGTTATTAAGAATTGCATACACTATAAATTATGCGCAAAATCGATGTCCCTCTAAAAGCATTTGAGAGTTTTATCCCAATATCTCTTTGTCTGTAGCTTAGCACGCCATCTTGAGATCATAATAATTCATCTATTAACCTATAGGAAGCATTAAAATCATTTTTGAGTCATTTCATGCTAGAGTGTCTGGGCCCAAAAATCCAAGGTATAAACCTTTGTTTTAATAGGCATGGTATAAAGGCATGTTCCGGGACCGACATCTTTTGTACGTCTAATGAGCAGCTCATATAGGTTCTTCCAAGCAATAGATTGGGATCTTGTGGTCCAGCCCACATGCCTATCCCACCTGCTCAATGTGTCATTAAGAATTTTATACATAATATAAATTTATACACAAAAATGGTGCCACTTTGGAAGCATTTGGCGATTTCAGCCCAATATCTCTTTGTTTATAGCTTGGAACACCAATTTAAGACTATAATATTTAATCTATTGATCTATAAGAAGCATTAAAATCTTTTTGAGTGATTCCATACTGGGGCTTCCTAGCGAAAAAGTCCGAAGGTATACCCCTTTTGTCTAGGAGGCCCTATATAAAGGCTTGTTCTAGGGTCGATATCTTCTATATGTCTAACGAGAAGCTCATTTAGAGTCTTTTAAATAATAATTTGAGGTCTTGTGCTCAGCCTGGCATGCATATCCTACTTGTTTGATGCGTCATTAAGAATCGCATAAGCAATATAAATTCATACGTAAAATCAGTGCCACCTTGGAAGCCTTCAATAGTTTAGGCATAATATCTCTCTATCTGTTGCTTGGTACATCATTTTAAGACCATAATATTTCATCCATTAAGCTGTAAGAAGCACTAAAACCATTTTTTGGCCATGCTATTCTGGATATTCCATATTGAAAAATCTAAAGATATACCCCTTTGGTATTAGAGGCCCTGTATGAAGGCCTATTCTAGAGTTGATATCTTCTGTACGTCTTGCGGGCAACTCATATAAGGTCTTTTAGGCAATATTTTAGTGTCTTATGGTCAGCTCGACATTCCTATCTTGACTACTCGATGCATAATTAAGAATTGCATACACAATATAAATTCATGCGCAAAATATGTGCCATAAAGGAATCATTTGGTAATTTTGGCCCAATATCTCTCTATTTATAGCTTTTCATGCCATTTTGAGACTGTAATAATTCATCTATTGACATGTAGAAAGCATTAAAATCATTTTCAAGTCATACCATGCCAGAGCTTTCTGGCAAAAAAAATCCAAATGTATATCCCTTTGGTCTAAGAGCCCCTATATGAAGGCTCGTTCCAGGATCAATATCTTTTGTACGTCCAATAAGCAGCTCATACAACATCTTTTAGGCAGTATTTGGGTGTCCCATAGTCAACCCATCATGCTTATATCTCCTACTTGATGTTTCATTAAGAATTACCTATGCAATATAAATTCCTTTGCAAAGTCGGTGCCACTCCAAAAGCATTCAAAAGCCTAGGCAAAATATCTTTATCTGTTGCTTGGCACGCCAGTTTGAGATCATAATATTTCACTTAATTTCCTGTAGAAAGCATTGAAATCATTTTTTTATGCATTTTGTCCTAGAGATTCCGAAACTAGAAATCCATAAGTATACCCCTTTGATCATAGAGGCCCTGTACAAAGGCCTTTTCGGAGCCGATGTCTTCTATATGTTCAATGAGCATATAGGGCCTTATGGCTAATATTTTTAGGGTCCTATGGTTAGCCTGGCATACCTATCTCACCTGCTCGATGCGTCATTAAGAATTACATACAGAATATAAATTTACATAAAAAATCATTGCAACTTCATAAGAACTCAAAAGTTTAGGCGCAATATCTCTCTTTTTATTGCTTAGCATTCCATTTTGATACCATAATATTTATCTATTAATGAGTAGGAAGCATTGAAATCATTTTCAGGCCATTCCGTGTGGAAGCTTTTAGGCAAAAAAATCCAACTGTATATCCCTTCGGTCTTAGACGCATTGTATGAAGGCTTGTTTTGAGGCCAATATCTTGTGCACATTTGATGAGCAACTCATATAGGGTTTTCCAGGCAATATTTTGGGGGTCACCTAGTCAGCCCTGCATGCCTATATTGGCTATTTGATGTGTCATTAATAATTGCATACGAAACATAAATTCATGTATAAAATCGATGTCACTCCGAAAGCATTTGGTAATTTTTGCCTAATATCTCTCTATTCGTAGCTTGACATGCCATTTTGATGACAGAATATTTTTTCTAAGACATGTAAGAAGCATTGAAATTATTTTTGGGTCATTGTTTGATGGAGCTATTGGGCCAAAAATCCAAAGGTATACCCCTTTGGTTTAAGAAGCTTTATATGAAGGCCCATTCTAAAGTCGATATCGTCTGTGAACCTGATGTGTAGCTCATATATGGTCTTCTAGGCAATATTTTAGACTCTTATGGTTAAATCGGGATGCCTATCTCACCTGTTTGATGCGTCATTAAGAATTGCCTATGTGATATAAATTCATGCACAAAATCAGTGTAACTCCTTAAGCATTCAGTAGTTTAGGCTCAATATCTCTCTGTCTGTTGCTTGGCATGTGACTTCAACACCATTTTCAAAGCTTTCGGGCTCAATAATCCAAAAGTATACCCCCTTTGGTTTAAGAGGCCTTTCAGGCTCAATATCTCTCTTATGGTTAAATCAAGTACTATGTTTAGGTTATTTAGTTATGAAAATAAGCTTTAAAATTCATGAAATTTTATATGAAAGTAGCTTGATATGTAAGAAAGATGCTATAAAAATTTTAGAATAAATTAATTTAAGAAACTAAAGTTATAGACAAAAGAAAGCAGGCTGCTCATGTAAAAAAATGTTGTATTCTATTCATTAGTAATGAATTGAGCATACTTTTGATATATTATTAAGTCCCATTATTTTAGTTATTATTTTAATGTTCCTATGATGTGATTAAGTGTGGGAAATAAAGTAATTCATGCCTAAACTAAGGTCATATGGTAGTTGATTAAGCATAATAAAATTGATAGAAAAGCATGAATACTACATTTCAATACTTAATATGATAATATGCATGTGTTTATTGAGTAGTATAGAGTTAATATGAATATTAATTTCATGCTACAATGTCTGAGAGGAAGGGATTGGAAAATAAGTCAATAAGTAGAGTAAGGCTAGGAGAGCCTTCCAATTCAGGTTAGTGCAATATTATTTTCTTATTTTGAAATGTGTTTGATTTCACATTCCAATTTCATAAAATGATTTATGAATAAGGAAATATTGGAATAAAAGTTTTACGGATTTTGCAAAAAAAAAAAAAAAAAAAGAATGATTTGATACCTTATGATTTTCAATGATTTTTAAAGTTAAATTGAAAATATATTTAGATGGAAAGGAGGATGTTGACCAATTACTATTTGTAGTATGAGCAGCAATGTGAATAAATGTTTTTAATAGTGTTTGTGAAAACGATTTATTGCCCACTATGTTTTTAATTATGTTTAATATATGAAATGATATGAAATGATTTATAATTTCATAGTAGCCGATAGACATGGTTATTGTCTGTCAATAACACTTCATTTGTTAACGTTGATATTGTGATTGATATAGAAACGAATAATAAACAATTGATATTATTTCCTCTTAAATGAGGTTGAAATTATCTATATTCTGTTGAAATATAAATCATAGATTAAGATTCAGATAGTTTTATCTTAATGAGCTCATAGGACACCGATGGCTATTCAGATTGAGTATATTTAAACTGTTGAGACTAAATTAGATATTGTTAAGCTTCTGGATTGAAGTTTTTCCTATAATATAATGCTCGATAACTATTTCCATGCAAAGACGGTTATGTGATTTTTTTTAGCAAAGACTTTCTATCACTGTTATTGATATACTTTCTTCTAAACTTTTTACTGAGTTGAAAGAATATTGATTTTAAAAAAGAGTAAAAAAAAGATATTTTCGTACAAAATTTTAATTACAATTATGATTAACCTTAGAGAAATGTGAATTTACACTTGATTTTATATTTATACACCGCTAAATAATTTATTTGGTTATAGTGTTTTCTGCCGCAAAAAGAGAAAATAGGAGAATAAGTTCTACTAGTTGCAAGATTCCTTTTTAATCATTGTAAATATGGAAAATGATAAATGACCGGAGTCCGGTCATGATGAGAGTATTAAAATAATATTAACAGTGAGATCCACATGTATTTTATAATATTTAAAATGAGACTTACATTTACTTTACCTTTATAATTATATATATGGATCTCACTTTTAATATTATTTTAATACTCTCATCATGACGAAACTCCCATCACCTAACCGTGCTCTTGTAAATATAAAAGTTACTACCGCAGCTATTGTATATAGTTCCTTTTTGGATTTTGTAGCTACTGTAGCTATTGTTTATAGTTCCCTTTTAATTCATAGAACATGAGAAAATTCAACAAGGAATACGCTCCTGCACAACAATAGAATGGACATCAAAATCATGCAAAAATTAGACAAAGTCAAAGCGAAAGAGTAGCGTCGCTGAGGGCAACTTCCTTCCCTTGCGATCAAAAAGAGGAATTGCACGAATACCCTGTCTTAGTTCAGAAACAGGGAAGCAGGCTTGGCCAGCAAAATCATCTTTCTCGGACATATCATACTCATGAACTTCAATTCGAAGTAAAGCTAGTTCAGGAACAGTCAATGGAAATGTAAACTCTTCACCCCAAATTGGTGTCCAATTGTCCTCTTTTATTTTAGTTTTCTCCACTTTCACATCTGCTGGCACTCCTGCTATGCCGACCTGCCATATCAATTGACTGGTGAATATGTGCTTAAACTTTTTCTTAATTGTTAAATGACAGTTTTCATAGTTTCATACAATTTCTTATATATGAACATGCAGAACATTGAAAATCATTAGGTTCATCTGAGGAATTATTTGACAACTAAAGCAAAATATAAGTGAATGACAGGATACCCTCGTGTAGAAATCGGGTGGGGAATACATATCAAAGTGTGTTGGTTTAAAATCCAAATGCCATCCATCTCCCATGTACACTTTCACCTGTAAGTAACAACAATAGAAGCTTTTTAAACCTGTTAGAGAGAGGGAATAGAAGGGTTATTAGTGTCAGATATTCACCTTTAAAGTTTTCTTTACTGGCAGGTTTGCTTTAGGATTGAATACTTCACCATGTGGACCAACATTCATTAGAAAATCAGGTTTCTTGACATAACCACAACCTCCATTGGCCCTAAACATCCCATGCATCAACCAAAGAGCTCTACCATATCCCTGTTATTGATAAGTAGATAACGTTGGGCCTCAGAACTAGAAAAGGTACCAGAAACTAAATTCCATAAATGTTGTAACTCAATTAAATAAGGAAAATGGAAAAAAAATTGAAGAATATTTCTCAGTTGAACAGTTACTAGCATAGTAGCATATAAAATTTAAAGTTAAAATGTTTAGACATTTGATTCTTTTCTTTCCTTCTCTAAAAGATTACCTGGGATTACCTGGGATTGCAACCACTGGACTAATCAATGATTCAATATTTGCATTCTACATTCTACTGACTATCACAAACTCATTGCTCCATCCCCACCTCTAATTCTCTTTGACACACTGTTATTCTAGTCCAACTTTGCTAAGTTATTTATTGGTCATCTTAACATTATGAAATTTTACTATTTCAGAAGTAAGAAGTACAATAACAACTACATGCAGATTGTTAAGTTATGCTTCAATTTCTGTAACTACAAGAAAGAACATTGAACCAAACCTGCATATTAAATGCAACCATTTGAGCTCCATGCATCCAAGCCATTAGTGGTTTATAGTTGGAAGAATTAAATCGAGTGCCTTTAGGATACACCCTTAGAACATTTTTTTGGGTGAATCTACACATAGAGATCGCAAGTGATGATTCAGTAACCAGAACTACTAAACCAAGTTTTGTGCAGAAAATTTAAATTGCATGATTTTCATATGGATGATTACCTAATTACATCTGTTGCATGATTTTCAGTAGCCTTTTCTAGTTTTTTCTCACTCAAACTAAGGCGTCTAACTCTATTAGGATCAACTTTTAGTGCCTCCTTTAACCCTCCCTTGGGCTTTCCAGCATGAATGGTAATTAGACGCTTGTATGCTTCGACTCCTAAATGGTTTGACTCATCATCACTATCTTCACTTGTCTCACTATCAGTCTGCAAGCAAATAGCACAAATGTAAAGGAATTAGCACCATATAATGTACATATTTACTCCACATGCAACATAGATGTGGAATTCATTTCAACAGACCGAGTCACTATCTTCCTGTTCTGATATAACGTCTGATAGCTCCTTTCCCCACGTATCATCATCAGAGTCCTTATTCTTTTGAGATTTGTTTCCCTTGCTCCTGACACTTTTGGACTTGTGACGATACTTTTTGGGAGGTTTGGTTGAAATAATTATGCGACGCTTCAAATCTTCTGGAGAAGGCAACTCTTCT
>CANUEP010182668.1:0-27107 GCA_947857235.1 Jatropha podagrica | reverse complement strand
TGCTCTCTATATATATATATATATATATATATATATATATATATATATATATATATATATATATATATATATATATATTATTGTTATCTCTTGAATATATAATTTATACATATTTTATTGTTATCTCTCGAATTGATGCGGATGGCATTTTATATATTTAACTAGGTAAAAGCCCGCGCTAGCACGGGTTGTTTTATTACTTTATTATTATACATTATATTAAAAAAAAATTTATACATATAAGATAAATATTTATATAAAAAATAGAATAACCACATTATATATAGATATATATAATTTTTGTAAATAAGCCATAAACATAATAATAAAGATATATAGATATAAAATTATAAAATTATTGTAAATAGATGGGAAAAAAATTAAAAAGTCAAATCAAATATGAAAATAGATAATTATTTTAAATAAGTACTAATTTTTAAATTTTAAAAAAAAATATATTAAATGATCTAATAAAAAAGTTTTAAAATTGAATATAGATATAAATAATTATCATAAATCAATATTAATTTGAAAATATGATCATTATATATAATTTTTTAATATTTAAATAATAAAATTTAAATTTAAATGATAAGAATATCAATTATCTATCTTTTTAATTTATTAAAAGTATTTTTTTTTAATTTTGTAGATGTTATTTTATTAGCTTCCTTTGTTATTTTAAATCTATTTATTAAATTTAATATTTAGATTTCTCTTTAACCTCTTACCTATGAAGCAAAATAAATAAAATAAAAAAATAAAGAGGAAAATAATAATAATAATAATAAATAAATATATAAAATTGACATTTTATTCATAAGCATAAAAACTATATAAATAAATTGAAAAAAATTCATAACATATACACTGAACATCATAAAACTAATTGTACTAAGATAAATAATAAATTATCAAAATAATGAGATTTAATTTATATTAGTCTTTTTTCTGTTCTTATCTTTGCTCTATATCCACTTTTTCTGTAGACATTTCTTTCTGTATACTGATCATTTCATAAAATTAAAAAATTATAAAAAAGAAAAAAAATCAAATAATTAAACTAACATTACTGTAGTTGGAGAAAAAGATGCGGTATTTATATATATTGAAGTTGTGCTTGTCATCTTTTTGCTAATCAAAACCTAAAAAACATCATTAACATATATACATGAAAAGAAACAAAACCTGTAAAATTGAAACAAAATAATTGAAAGAAATAATAAAAGATAAGAAGAAAACTATTGTAAAAAATAATCATTGAAAAAGGTATATATTGATATGAAAAAAAATTTAAAAGTTTTTAAGATTCTAAATTTAAAAATTTAAAAGTTTTTAAAGTTCTAAATTCAAAATTTCAAAGTTTTAAAGTTTTAAAATCAATAATTTAAAAATTTTAAAGTTTTAATTATTCAAAATTTTAAATTTTAGATATAGATCTATATAGGTATAAAAATAAAAATGTAGAAGAATTATTAAAAATTTATAAAAAAAATAAAAAGCAATACTCAAATATGGGAGTTCCACGTCAATTTTTTTTATTTTTTCTTTTTTGCTTCAGGATTATATACATATATATATATATATATATATATATATATATATATATATATAATGTGAATTTGAACTTCATAAAATGTTTTCTTATGAGATATATTGGCCTTCTAAAAACTATGGATATAAACACAAGTGAATTATTGATTGGGCCTATTATTTGGGCTTAGTAACTCTTTAAGTTTATTGCAGATTTCAGTGGCCTTATACTTGTCTAGATTTTAATGCCGATTCGGTTATGGAAATGGATCATGACAATAAGTTACTCGTGGAAAATAATTATAATAAATTAAATTAAAATTTTATTAAAAATAATAATAAAATATATTATATTCTTATCATATTTAGTATATATCACATAGAATTTTAAAAACTAAAAAATTATTCAAATTCCTAATTGAGTTAGTATTCTTACCATATTAGAAAATAGGAAACCGATACAACCAATCAAATTAAATTATCTTTATCTTTCAACCAATAAAATTAAAATCATTGAAGATATTTACATTTATTCTTAAATTAATTAAGGTTGATTTAAGAAATCTCAATGTCTCATTTCTAATTTTATATTAGTTTTCTCGAACATACATTGCACGTTGTCTGCGCTCGTTGATTTTATTCGTTTCAATAAATATAATTTAATTTACACTTATAATTCTCTTTTTTTCAATTTATATTACTAAAGCAGCAATGCCCTTAGTAATAATTTATATTACTAAGGGCATTCCCAAAATTTAAAAAAATATATCTTATGTAATAACGAAATAAAATTTTAATAATTTAACAGTTTGTTATTTATAAATATTATTATAATTTTAATTAAATTTTCATAAAAATAAAATTACTTATCATGATATAATACCATTAATAGTGTATTATTAAAATATGAGAAACAAATATTAGCTTTCATCTATCAATCAAAATAATAAATTTTTACTATTTGTTAGTTTTAAAAAAGCTAAAAGATGTAATTATATGTCAATAAATTTTCCATTTACAAAAACACGAAGAACAACCTCATTACAGTTAATGTAGATATTATTATTCCATTGAGATTCAGACGAATTAAGAAAATAACAACACAATCAACCAAAAAAGGAATCGTTTCCAAAATAATATTATTTAAAGTATAAAATAATAAAGTAAATAAACATTAAACAATATTAAATAAATAGGATAAAAATAATATTAAAAAAATAAATAAAATAAAGCGAAAATAAGATATTATATGAGAAAATTTTCTCAAATTAAGGATTAATTTATATCATAAATATTATATATTATAGGTAGATACCTATATTATAACAATTATATTAACTATTGTTTTAGAGCATCATTTATAATTTTGATTTTTTTATTTTTGCTAAAATTTATGAGCATATAGTTAACTTTATGGTTATTTTTTGAGGAAAAAAAGTTTTGTTTCAACTTTTTATATAGTTTGCTAATGTAATGTATTATATTTTAATTTTATATATTATAAATATGTCTTGTGAGCCTTATTTTGTAGGTTGTATCAAATAATAAGTCTTATAATATATTTATTGATAAACAATAATAAATTACATGTATTTTCATAAAATAAATTATTTGTTGAAAATAATTGTAACCAATCAAATTAAAAATTTATTAAAATAATAATTGTATATATTGTATTCTTATCTTTATAGCCAATCAAAATTAGATTATCTTTATTGTTTTTACCAATAAAATTAAAATCCTTAAATATGCTTACCATATTTGATATACACTTTATTTATATGTAATACAATTTCTTAATTTATCCAATAGAATTTAGATTAAATAAAAAATTAATACAAATCAACATAAAGTACCTTTATTTTTTCAACCAATAAAATTAAAATTTTTAAAGATATAATTTCTTATTTATCTAATATAATTTAAATTTAAATATGAAATTAATATAATCAATCAAAATTAAATTACTTTTACTTTTTCAATCAATTAAATTAAAATTCTTGACAATATTTTTGTCAATTCATCGGCTTAACACGGGCATTTTTGGCGGTCACAATGTTTGCTTCTCTATTCATAATTTTATATATATTAGCATTTTTAAGAGATGCATTGCACATTAATTATACTTGCTATCCGCACTCGTATAATTTTTTATGTCAATTGCTCACTTTTACTTGTTATTTATACTAGTTTTACTTTTAATATTAAATATTGATTATAAATTTATAGTATATTATTTTAAATTAATGTGAATATGACCATTAATTAATAAAGCAGCAATGCGTATATACACATTTTGATTCCATTTATATTGTTATTTATCTAAAATTCTACAATATCACTTAATAACTATATATATAATTCTACAATATTATCTAATAAATACGTTTCAATATATATAGATATATAGATATAATAATAAAATATTATATATATTTTTTAAATTAAAATTTTCAACTATTGGTCATCCCACACACATATGTTTATTTTATTTAAAAATAAATTATATAAAGTAAAACTTTAAAAGTTTTGAAAATTTTAATTATATAAATTCTATTTAAAAAATTATTTTTTAAAAATATATCCAATCAAATTATATATTCATAAAGAAAAAAATATAAAAAATAAACTTTTTCTTTTTTTTATCTCTCTCCTAAATAAAATATTTTAAATTATAATAAAAATATAATTAAATATTTAAAAAATAAGTTTGAAGAATAAAATATAAAAATTTTGAAATATGCAATTATTCATATGTATTTATTTAAAAAATAACTTTAATAAATTATATCCAATCAACTAATAAACTATACTTGTTTAATTGATCATTACTAAAATTATTTTAGAATATTGAAATTTCATTAAGAGCGTTATAAAAAGTTATTCCTCCTCAAATTTCTACATTTATATATAATACAGATATAAATACATAGATTATAGATAGATAGATAGGTTCCTCAACTCTACATATGAATATACTTTTCAAATTGTCACATTTTACCCCCCCCTATAAGATGTAGTATGTCGCCCGTAATATGCTTATAAGCACTTATTTTTCAAAAGAACTCAATACACATATTACAAGGGACTTAAATAAAATAATTTTAAATCATACTTATTTGTTAAACTCATTCCTATTTTAAAATGTACTTTTTTATATGTAGAAAAATATACTCATAACATCATAAATTTTGGTTTCACAATTATGCATATCCATTCATCGCAAATGGATCTGTAACTCATAAAGCCAATTGAAATGCAATCACATATTGGATCGATCTCATTTTCATATATAAATAATAATAATAGTAAGTTACTTAAAGTACACACAGGCGCATATATATATACTAGCATTGAAAGTTTTTATAAACTTTAATTACATGTGTTTACTCATATATATTGTTCTGGTAGTGTTCTATTCATCATAAAAGGTCCCAAAAAGAACTATATACAATAGTTACAATAGTAGTTCTTACATTTATCTATAATATATATAAAAGTATGAATGAGGAAGAACATTTGGTTCCTAAAACACCCCTATATATTTCTAATTGATAAAAAATATTATTAAGGAGAATTTAGTCTTAATAGCTAAGTTGAGACCACATTATATTTATTTTTCTATTCTAATTATTATTATTATAATTTTAATCTAATTTTATTATAACTGAAAATTTATTTTTTAATACGATTCTAATTAGAAATTTATTCTATCATACCACTATATATAAATGTTTAGTTTTGATTATTTTTCACTATCAATAATTTGTTGCTTTTGACTATCAATAATTAATATTTCAAACTTTTGCTATTTCGAATTGAAATTATTAAGTTTACTATCATGTCTTCTTCTTGTGATAAGTATTAACTCTCTCTATTTATAAATTATTAGAATAGTTGTTATTTATATTTGTTATAATTTAATAATCCTTATATCTCTTTATTTCTTTTTAAAGTTATAAATTAAAAAGTACATGCAGAATATTTTTTCTTCCCGCCTTTTGAGATCAAGATGGATATGAGTCCTACTATTTGTTGGCTCGAGCTCTAGAAGACACTCGGACTTCTTGATGCTCTGCATTATGATACAATAAATCATAAATAAAATAATTATATCAGCGATCATGCACAAGAATCACATAATACCTAATCTAATCACACAATACTTAATCCTTCAATCAAATAATCTCAACGTTTCTTCTAACAGAAGTTGGAGAAATTAAAACTTATTATGAAATTAAATTTAGTAATTCTTATTATTATATTTTTTGTATTATTATTTTTACAGAATATGATTAAATATATTTTTCTAGCTATCATTACATAATCAATAAAATATTTTCTTTGCTTCGTCATGCTTTATTTTATTTATTTTCATTGATGCAACAAGGTAAATTATTTTAATTTTTTATTCCAAAAGTTATATAGGATGATTTAATCGACGCTCTTGAATGAGAGAAAGAAGAATGGAGTCTCAAATTATTAATGCTTAAGATTAATCCTGTAGAATCTTATCAATCATTAACCAACACTGGACAAATAAAAAAGATATTATTTCTGGATTCTAAGTTAAATATTTTATTTAATTATTAATTTTGTGAAAAAATCAGATTTTATTTTATTTTATTAATTATGATTAATTTTTTCCCAAGGGAATTCAAATTTGAGCTACTATGTTTAATGAAGTAATAAAATATTTCGAAAATTTTTTAGAGGTTAGGAAAATTTATCTTCTTATTCTAATATTATCAGAGATTAGAGTTGAACCTCAATAAATATACCATATGAAAGGAGTGTGAAAGATCAATTTCAAAAGAAATCTTATAATATAAGTTAAATATATTCAATGATGTGAAAGAATATGCCAAGGACAACAAAACAAAATCATTAGGTTTGTTTGATACATCTATAATTAATTAAAAACATATTACTTATATTATGTTATATTATCTTATCAAATTTATTGTATTTTTCAAATATTTTAGCAATTATTTTTCATGTCAAACTAGCGCAAAATATAACTAGCAAGGTGAAAAGAGAATTCATAATTATGACAAGAGAGTAATTACTATCTTAATAATTTTATTATTAAATTTATTTATTATTTATTACATAATTATGACAAGAGAGTAATTACTATCTTAATAATTTTATTATTAAATTTATTTATTATTTATTACTCTAAAATTTACAAACTTTATTTTTTTTCTAGATTGGAGAAAATATCTTTAATATTTTGGAACGATGTAATAGATAAAAACAAAATACTTGAAGATTTTTACAACACATATAGTTCTTTGTCAGTTGTAGTATTGTCAAATTTGACTACTTCTTAATATGGAGGTTAATTAAATTATTTATATTGAATTATTTATTAGTTTTGTCAATTTATTCTTTCAATATATTTTCTCATTTACTCTATTAATCTCTATTAAATTATTTTTATTGGAATATTTATTAATTTTTCAATTTATTTTTTATATTAGGTAATCTACAACTCAAATATAGCGATACTTTAAGCATAATGCAAACGGATCCACAAATAATAGAGGTTTATAAAATTATAGATACGTGAGTACACTAATTTGATCACTAAATAAAAAATTAATATTCTATTAAACAACTAATTATAATCTCTTTTTAATTAATTTTATTGTAGTTATCAAACAAACATTGGTGGAAAAATAGATTTAGGTTTATTATCAAATTCGGAAAGATTTTTATTTGTGCCAAAAATTGAGTTAAAAGAAATCATTTATCAAACATTTTAAGTAAGTATTTTCAATGAAATTAATTAAATTTATGTATCTTATATGAATTTAATTAAAGTTTTTTAAATTAGCTATTAATAACGATAATATTCACTTGATATGTAGGGATACGAAGGTTTTTTTGAAGGAGAAATAATAGATATTAAAAATAGAAACTTTCTTTAGTATCAATCTTGCAAAAAGTGCAACAAAAAAATCTATCCTAAGAGCAATGGAAAAATACGATGTTACACTTGTAGTGATATTGAAGATATTCAAACTGTTAATAAGTAAAAATGATATTTATTTCAAATATTTTATATAATATTAGTGATTGATTGTTGCAATATTTTTAATTAGATATATAATGTCTATGAATAGTTTGTAATGTATTTTAAATTATTTTATAGATATAATGTCAATTTCAATATAGTTGATATATTTAATAAACCTTTAAAATAAACAAAGAAAAAGAAAAATTATATAACGAATACAAATAATGGGTATTTACAGGCAACGCACGCTCTAAAAAACTAGTAATGATAAAAAAAGAAATCTTGCAACTGGCAAGACTCACTTTCCTGTTTTTTCCTTTCCTTTATCTACGATAGGATAAAAAATATTATCTTTAAGTAAATTACTTAGTGGTGCATATATATAAAATCAAGTGAAAGTTTATTTTCAAAGTTAACCATAACTATAAATAAAACTTTATATGAAAATCCTTCTCATTAAATCTTTCTTGAAAATCAATATTTCTTTCAACTCAGTGAAGAGTCTAGTAAGAAAGTATATCAATAACATTGATAGAAATTTTTTGCTTAAAAATCATGTAACTGCCTTTGTGTGAAAATGGTTACTGAGCATCATAATTATAGAAAAAGCATTGATTCAAGAAACTTGATAATATCTAATTTTGCCTCAATAATTTAAATAGACTTAATTCAAATAGTCATCAGTGTCCTATGAATTTATTAAGACAAAGTTATCTCAATCTCAATTTGTGATTTATACCTTAACAGAATAGGGACAATATCAATTGCTTATCATTCATTTCCATATTAATCACAATATTAACTTCAACAAATAAAGTGATATCGGTAGGGCAATAACCATGTCTACCAGCTACTATGAGACTATAAATCATTTTATATATTAAACATAATTGAAATATATTTGGCAATAATCTATTTTCACAAACACTACTAAAAATATCCATTCATTGTCGTCCCTCATACTATAGATAGCAGTTGACCAACATCCTCTTTTCTCATATAAAGAACTTTTAATTTAACTTTTGAAAGTCATTGAAAATCGTAAGGTATCAAATCATGCTTCTTTCTTTTCAAATCCATAAAAATTTTATTTCAATGTTTTTTTTATCACAAATCACTTTATGAAATTAAATGTGAAATCAAATTCATTTTGACTTTAAACAAGTAAGAAAGGAGTACCTAGCCTAAATTGAAAGGATCCCCCTAGTCTTTCTCCTTTACTTATTGGTTTGTCTTCCAATTCTCTCCTCTCAAAAACTGTAGTATAAAATCAATATTCATATTTTTATACTACACATTAAACATACAAGTACTATCATATGGATGTAAATTTAAGCATTAGAATGTAATATTCATGCTTTTTGTTTAATTTCACTATGAATGACCAAGTACCATTTTTTCTTAATTTAGGCATTAACTACTTCATTTCTAATACTTAATCTTATCCTAGAATCACAAAATAACAAATGAAATAATGGAACATAATAATGTATTAAAAATATGCTTAATTCATTGCTAATTAATAGAATACAACATTTTAATCACATGACCAGTCTACCTTCTACAACTTTAATTTTTAAATCCATTTGTCCTGAAATTTTAATAGCCTCTTACTCACATCTCAGGCTACTTCTATGTAATATTTTATCAATTTTGAAGCTCATTTGTATAGTCAAATAGTTCAATGATAGTATCTAAATCTCAATAGGTTTTTTAGTGAGCAGCCAACATAAACCTAGCTATAACTTTATTTTGTTTTTCAATTGTATTTGCCCTTTTATCACAACCTTTTCAACATCTTAGAATAGTTCCCTATAAAATTTCATAATTTTTGGAGTTCGTTTACCTATCTAAATGAGTCAATTCTAATGAATGAATTTCAAGATGTTCAATTGTAATAAACTTAAGCAATACCTTACCTCTTTAAACATTCTTAACTTACCTCCACAACCAATCAAACCTAAATCATATATCTTAGGTTTTTAATTATTAATCCATTAAATGATAAATCAATGTGCTAGCTTAAGGAGCTTCACATGCTAACTTCTGATCGTCCAAGGTTAAGCACACTCAACCTTCTTCCAATTTGATTCTTATAATATAACTTAACTTCAATTTGCATTATAACTTCTACTTGATAGTTCTACCTATTAAAATTAAAATAATCTCAATTATTCTAACTACCTAGACAATGCTAATTAATAAGATAATTAGAATTTCTAAAATTATGAAATTAAGGATATTACACAAATAATAGAATTATGCTCCGTATATCCTCTCTACTTCTTTTTTTTTTTTTTTTCTCTATCGTCTATTATTCATAACAAAAATTAATTTTTAAAAATGTATGCTATGCCATGCGCCCATATAGATGGTTTTCTCGACAAAGAACTAACCCTAAAAAAAGACAAAAAAAAAAAAAAAAAAAAAAAAAACCAATTTATTAATTGAGATTTAAATCACAAGCCTTGGATTCAAATATTAAAGCCAAATTTTCAATGATGACTATTGAAACGTACCCCCAATAATAACTTTTGGACCATATGTATTTCCTATGATTTATTTTTGGACTAGAAATTTGTTCTAAAATAAGCCAAATTCTCCAATCATTATTAATATTTTTTTTTTTTTTTGGGTTCAATGAATGAATTACACAAACACAAATAATTCTCCTCTTTTCATAAACTTTTTCTTTATATGGAATTATTGAAATTCAAATTTGAGGCCTTTAGATATCATATGGTGTCGAGAAATGATTGGTGGATGAACTTAAAATTTTCCTTTTCTTTATTAACAAATGTAATAATGTCACATTACGTTTTTTTCTTTATTATGATTCGTCGTACATAGCTGTTATAATAATATTTCCTAAGCTTACAAATAAATAAAGATGTGAGTGAGTAAGTTTTTCAGCATTTTTTTCCACCAACTAATGGGTGAATTTTATTTTAAAAACTATATTAAAAGAATTTTTTGTCAGATAATAATTCTTTTAACGTTTATATATAATACAAATAACATACCAATTAATTAAAAAAAACTCAAAAAGTAATTGATAAAGGTACCGTTTATAACAAATAAATAATGATTATAGAGTCTGTTTATAAATGAATTCTAAGAGGAATTTATTTGCAAATGAATTTGTCATATTTGTTATGCTATAATTTAAAATAAAGAATTCAATTGAATTTTATAAAATTATGTTTTAAATAATTATTAAATAAAAATTCATTTGTCTTTATTTTTTACAGTAATCTTGACATAATAATTTAACAAAAATAATAATACAAATAAATCACTCATATTTCACCATAATTAATTTATTAAATTTTAAAATTTTAAATTTTAAGTCCTTACAAATGTTTAAATTTTATTTTTATTGATAGATTAAAATATATTTAAAATTAAAAATTCATTTAGATTCAATATATAATTATAGTCATATACAACATCAACTTTATACTCTTTAAAAAATACTGAAAAAATAAATAGAGGCAATTTAGTCAATAATATTTGAGGTGAGAGGGGACAATTTAGTAAATATAAATATTAGTGTGTTAATATGTGGAATTCATTTGCAATTCCAATAATTGTAATAGGATTTAAACTAAGTTAACCTAATTTCATGAAATTTAATTCATATTTTTTTCATTTCAAATACAAAATTTTAGATTTACAAATAAATTGCATAAAATTTTATAAAATTTATTTATTCCAAATGAACTCCGAATCTATAAGTAATTGGTTACCGATAAAAAAGCTTACCAAACTACTAACTTGTAAATGCTTAATAAAATTTTTAAGGTCGATTTGGTTTAACTGTTCATATTAGTTCATAGCAATTGATGATAGATTGTGACAAATGGCTACTAGCGACTAGCTAATGAATGTGTTTGGTAAAATTTGGATGGCGAATGCAATTAAAAAATAAAATGACCATTAATAATATAATTATTTTTATATATTATGATGTATAAGGTATATTTTTTAAAAAAATTTTGAGGTGAATAATTATATTTTGTATTTAATCTATTATAAAAAAATAAAAATATTATTAAAAATTTTAAATAATATTTAATAGAATTTGTTATTTTTAAATAACCATAAATCAAATAATCTCAAAAAATTATTCAAAAAATATCACTAATTATTTTTATGACATCAATAAAATACAATATAATATAAATACAAATCACAAAAGTTCCAAAATGTACTTAATGGAATTAGTAACCGATTGAGATTTTTAACTAACAGTTGAGTGAAAAGTTTTTCAAACACGTAGAATATAGTTATTGGATATCAGATATCTATTGGGTGCATCAATAACCTAAACCAAACGCCCTCTTAATTAGCAGTTATAGCAAATAAAAGTTTCAATGAGTTGTTGATTCCATTAATTATGTTTTTGAATCTTTTTCTATCAGCTAATAGCTAATTTGTGTTTGTATCATATCTTTGTTTTTTTTTTTTCCATATTTTTTGGGTTTCATTAACCTTATAACAATAATTACAAATAAAATTATTATACATTATTATATTATTACTAACAAATTATTATACATTATTACGTATGATTTACAAATAAAAACATTTATTAAACATTATACATTATAAAGTTATAAATAAATTAAAAATAGTATGTTTAAAATATAATTTTTTTAAAAAAAAATACATTATACAACATTTATACTATATAAATGTGAGAATAGAGAGGAAATAATGAGATTTTCGATAGTATTCTTTAGAATATAATAAAATCATTTTAATCATAGACAATTAAAAATTTTCATTTATATTAACTGATTGAATATATTTATAAAAGTTATTTTTAAATAAATATATATAGATAATTAAGCATTTCAAAATTTCAATTTTTATCTTTTTAAATATTTGATTCTATATTAATTATAGTTTAAAATATTTTATTTTTGGACAAATAAACAAGACAATAATATTTTTGTATTAGTATTCTTTGTTTCTTTATATTTATATAATTTGATATGATATATACTTTTAGAAATAAATTTTTAAATAAAATATATATAATATTATATTTCAGAGAGAGATAACAAAAAAAAAGTATATTATTATTTTTAATATTTTTATTTATGATTGAATGATTTGATTATGTATATTTTTAAAAAATAAATTTTCAAATAAAATACACATCATTAAACCTTTGAAAATTTTAAATTTTTTACTTTTTAAAACTTATTTTCATTAAAATAAACATTAATGTCTATGAGAGATTAGCAAATAATTTAAAATTTGAATTCTAAAAATATATAATATTTTATTGATATATTTATATAAATTGAAACTTTTTTTAGGTCAATTATGAAAAAAGTTTTATTGTTAGTAATAATTTTTATTTTTTATATTTATTTTCCTTTACATTATTAAATAATTTATAATTATTATCATTTTAATTTAATAAAGTATTTATATCCCTTTATAGTAAATAGATGGGCTTATTTTCACCCGATGTCCCTCAAGTTAAGTTAAATGTGTATCACTTTATAATATCTCATTACTTTAAAACAATAAAAGGATTTTTATCTATTTCTGTTTAAAAACATATCGAAAAAATAATATGGCACGCTGAAGTGTAAAAAAAATGATAAATTAATGTCAAATCAGCATGGGTCCATTCATTTCACTCACTCTCTCTCTCTCTCTGCTTGGTCCAACTAAAAAGTCTAAAAAAAAAAAAAAATTCTCTCTTTCTCTCTTTTTTTTCTACTTTCTACCACTGTTGCCCCAACTAAAAAGTTCAAAATCCCAAGTCACAACGTCAAACTCATGGTGAAATGTAAAAAACTAAACAAGTTTTTGGATTTTGATTTCAAGGGTTTTGTTTGATCCCATGGTAAGTGATGAAGCATAATTATTGAATCTGTCATCAAATCAGTCAACTGTAATTTTCAACAATGATGATTTGTGGAAGATATATATTTTTTTTCAAATTTTAAAATAAGATGACATTAAAAAATTAAAAATTTATTAAATAAAGATAGACAAAGATAAAAAGATAGATTTATTGAAGTATCAAAGATGAGAAAAACTCTATCTTTCTTGATATTATTTTTTGCAGGTTTTTTTTTTCCTTTTTTTCAAATTTATTAATCCTTTTTTTTATCTTTTCATTTGTTTTGTGTTGCTTCTTTCAATTTTTTTTTGGATTTTTTTTGCCTTTCTTTTAATCATAGCATATAAACAATATTCTTTCTTGTCCCTTGGTGTTCTTTGTTTAGTTGTTTGGAAAATGATTGTTTGGTTGCCTGAAAAATGATGGGATAGCCTAAAAAAATTCACTCTATTTTTCTTGGTTCTACTTTTTGCAGGTTTTTTTTCTTTCTTTTTTTCAAATTTATTAATCTTTTTTTTATCTTTTCATTTGTTTTCATGTTGTTTCTTTCAATTTTTTTATTTTATTTTACTTTTTTTTAATCATAGCATACAAATAATATTCTTTCTTGTTTCTTGGTGTTCTTTATTTAATGGCCTGAAAAAATGATGGGAGAGCCTAAAAAACTTTATGTAAAATTGAAAATTTATTTCATAAATATTTTCTTCTTTGATTAATGGTTGGAGATAAGGCAGATATTGATGATTCCGGACGGATAGAGAAGTAGGGAGACATATAAGGAGAGAAAAGAAAGATGCAGAGGTAAGTGAAGATGGGATCCACATTGATTTGGCGTTAATTTATCATTTTTTTACACTTCAGCATGCTATGTTGTTTTTCCGGTGTTTTTTTAAAAGGAAATACATAGAAATCCCTTTAGCGTTATAAAAATAAAAATTCAATCAGTTTTAAATGATAAAAGTAAGATAAGATACTATAAAGTGATATATCCCTAGGGACAACGTGTGAAAATAAGCTTAAATAGATGAGCTTTAGATATATTTTTTAAAAATAAATTTTTAAATAGATTATACATAAAATTTTATTTAGGAGAAAGAGAAAAAGAAAAAAAGTATATTAAATTTTATTAATATTTTTTTTATATTTGTATGATTTAATTAGATAGTTTTTTTTTTTAAAAAAATAAATTTGCAAATAGAATACATATAATTAAATCTTGTAAAATTTTTAAATTTTTACTTTTAAAAATTTATTTTAAATAAAATGAACATATATATGTGGGATTGATAAATAATTTAAATTTTGAATTTCAAAATTTATTGAAACTTTTTTGTTACGTGAGTTATTAAAAGACTTTTATTTTTAATAATAATTTCTTAATTTTTTATTTTCATTTTTTTGTTATTGAACAATTGTAACAATTATCATTTTAATTTAGTAAAAATAGATGACCTTTGAATGATTAAGTATTTTTAATTTTCTTGATTTTTTTTTTCTTAAACTCTAAATCTATTTGATTTGAAAGAAAATAATATTTAAAAAATTGAAAAAAAAATTAGAATTATATTTTTCTATTTTGTACATATATTCCTTCCTCTAATATATTTAGTAAGTAATACTGCTACTATAAACCAAATGATTACCATTATCAATTCAATTTGAAACCACTTCATTATCTAAAAATGAAATTAAATGCATAATAAGCAGCACTACAAATAGCTTATATAATAAAATGTAATACAAATTAACCACTTGTATTTATTTTAATTTAAATAAAAATTTATATTTTAATATTATATAGATAATAAAAAATAATTATATAATAAGTATAGTTAGCGTGCAACGCACATTATAAAAAAATATAATCATATATAAAAGCAGTCATACTTTTAAATGGTCATTTTATATTTTAACGATAACCAACACCAAGATGTTACCAAACACTAAGATCATCGATTATAAAAAATCCCAATCACTTATTAGTTAATATGAACAGTTAAATCAAACAGACCTTAATTGTAAAATTCAAATTTCTAACCCTTTGAAAGAAAAAAAAGAGGTTACAAAAAAGAAAATAAGGAATTATATATAATAAATTAACTCTATCATAAAATGTTTGTTTCTTTCTCTTTCCGAAAATAAAATCTTTGTTTCATTTTGACTAATGTACCCATGAGTGTGACTTGTCATCCTCAATATCACCTTTAGAAAAGCTGCTTCAGATCTATAATTAATTAATATTACTGCAGTGTCATCATACAAAGGGTAGTTCCGTCAATCGACAAATATTCAATTCCTAATTTGGTTACTGTACCTAAGCGGGGAAAATGCTTTATGTATTTTGAGTCAGATGCTTTTCATTACTGTCTCATTTCTTACAATAAGTGTGGCAGTTCTTTTCTTTTAATATATTTATTAAATTGATAATAATTTTATGGCAAGGAAAACTGGGACACGATATTTTTTTCTCTTTATATTTTCCAAAAGACAATATATGTAACCCTTTTTCTTTAATAATTAATTAGGTTATATTATTTTATCAGTGATAATATTAAACTTATTTTTATAATTAATTAATTTTATTTTGATAAGACATATAATATTAAAGGGAAAAAAGAATTAAATATATTTTTTTGATAGGAGAATCAATCTTTTTAATTTATATTTTATTTAGAAAAATTTAAACTTAATTTTTTTATACATAAAACTAATTCTATATTTAATAATAAAAAATTAAATAAAAATAATAATACTATTAATACATTATTAACCCCACTTACAAATAGCGAATGTTCTTATAAAATTAAATTCAATGGTTTATATAAAAATTATTTAAATCTAATGATTATAAAGATTTTTGTATAGATAAAGAAATTTTCTATTCTCTGCTCCATTGTTACCTTAAATTGGAAATAATTTTATAATAAGAAAAACTCAAATATAAGAAAGACTCCAAAACGATGCATTTTACTCTCTACATTCTCAATTCACTAAATATGTAATTGGCATATTACTCTTTATTTTATATTATGTACTCCATGTAGTTGAGTCTTTTTTTTCCTTGTGACCAGCAGCAGCATGGAAATGATGACAAAAATGGGAAGCTTACGTGTATTTGGTGCAGGCCTGTATGTATTAATCATGCAAAAGAGAAAATAAATAAATAAAATAAAAATTACTGTGTCTGTGGAAGCTGAATTATGAGTCCTTTTGTTTCTTTGTGGGGATGTTTTTTTTCATTCTGGCCCATATTTGTGGCTGTGGGATCAAGTTTCGATCAAAGTGATTGGTCCTTTCTCTCTCTCTCTCCTTTTGAAGAAGTTTATTAAGGAGCCTCTACAAGCAATACCTGATGCAGATGAGGGTCTCTAGAAAGAAATAAGGAAAGCTGATAAAAAGGCTGCTCAAAGCTTAAAGCCTAAAAGAAAGAAAGCTGATAACCGAAAGAAAGAAAGAAAGAAGCTTGCTTTTTCCTCTCTCTCTCTCTCTCCTCCCTGCATATCTATCTCATTAGCTTTGGTTCTTTAGGCCTATTGTTGATTGCGGGTTTGTTGTATCTTGTTTAGAAACATAGAATAAGAATCAATTAAACCCCATGTTAGCCAATAACTCTTCTTCTTCTGATCCTTTTTCCTGTTTAGACAGCGGGAGTAACAACAATAAGAAGAAAAGAAGGCCAGCAGGAACTCCAGGTATTAACTACTTTCAATTTTCTCATAATTTAATTAATTAATATTGTTCCCTTGTGTTTTTCTGTATATATGAATTCTTTCCATGTAGATCCAGATGCTGAGGTGGTTTCTCTATCGCCAAAAACACTACTCGAATCGGACCGTTACGTATGTGAGATCTGTAATCAAGGGTTTCAAAGAGACCAAAACCTACAGATGCACAGAAGGAGACATAAGGTCCCATGGAAGTTACTAAAAAGAGAGAGTCCCGTGGTGAGGAAGAGAGTTTTTGTTTGTCCAGAGCCTTCTTGCTTGCACCATGATCCATGTCATGCCCTTGGTGATCTTGTCGGGATAAAGAAGCACTTTAGAAGAAAACATAGCAATCACAAACAGTGGGTGTGTGATAAATGCTCTAAAGCTTATGCTGTTCAATCTGATTTCAAAGCCCATCTCAAAACTTGTGGCACCAGAGGCCATTCTTGCGATTGCGGCCGAGTTTTCTCAAGGTTATATAGATCTCAATCTCTTCATTCTTCTTCTTCTTCTTCTTATTCTTCTTCATAATCAGATTTAATTTAAAAGCAGTGAATGATTTATTTTTCTTTTGTCCTTTAAGTCCATTATCTTCTTCTGGCGTGGTTTCTGATTGATGGAACCTTAATACAGGTTTTAACTACTGTTTATTGACAGTTATTATTCGACGCGGTTCCCAAGATTCAGTTGTATAGTTTTCTTATTATTTTTCCCTGTTTGCTAGAAAATCCTTCGGCCTGCTCAAAACCCAAAACTGTTCCTTACATGTAGCTTGCTCCTTTTTTTTTTATTATTTTTTTTTAACTTATGAAAGAAATGAAAAAAAAAAAATGGAAAATCTATATCTCAGCATTCTTTTGTAAATGATTGGCTTCAGTTGCCATTACCACTGTTTTATTCCTTTTTAGTTAGTATATAAAATAGTATCTCTCCACCATTTCGATCTAGACTACTAATTTATTGTTTATTAAATGTGTTTATGACTTGACCCTCGTTTACTTTGTTTCTAATACTCATTTCTCTATCTAATATATATATACCTATTTAGGTATATTCTTTTTGCTAGAATCATGACATCTAGATAACCCATTTCTCAGATTTGGAAAAAATAAAAAATAAAAGAATAAATGTTTGTTTTCAGAGTTGAGAGTTTTATAGAGCACCAAGACAGTTGCAATATGGGACGGCTACGACCTGATCAATCGCAGACGGCGCAGGCAGCTGCATGCTTGTCTAGAACTGCCTCAAGTCCTAGCCCTTCTAATGATACCAATTTCAGTGCAGCTCCTTTGCTAATACAAAATAGAAAAGATTATAATTTGGAGCTACAGCTTTCCACCACAGCAAATCTCCTCGAAATCGATGATAATCATTCCACTCAGTTGCATCTGTCAATTGGGTCGAGAAATTTGTCAAATACAGAAAGCGAGAAAGCACGCGAGCAGCAGTTAATAAGGCTGGCAATGGCAGAAAAGGCTTATGCTGAAGAGGCAAGACAACGCGCAAAAAGGCAGATTGAATTGGCGGAACAAGAATTTGCTAATGCCAAGAGAATCAGACAACAAGCTCAATCTGAGTTAGATAAGGCTTCAGCTCTAAGAGAACATGCAATTAAGCAAATCAATTCCACTATCCTCCACATTACTTGTCATGCTTGTAGGCAGCAATTTCAAGCAGCAACACCTGCACATGACAACGCTTTGGTTTTGAGTTACATGTCTTCAGCTATAACTGAGGCCCAAGTAGAGAATCATATTACTGGGATTAATCTAGGAAAGATTAATTAATTTGTAACTCATACCTACCTCTTATTATATTAATTATCTTTCCCTCTCATTGATTTGCATTATCATTTCCATTGATTTATATATATACATAATTTGGTTTCGTGTTGAAGCTTGAAAAGTGATAATGTATGTTATTTGTTCGTTAGTTTGGTTAATGGAAGTTATTGTCGTTATGGTTATGAGCTAATTAAAATTTATAGTACAAGTTACTGGGAGCAGCTGAATTTAAAAAATAAAGAGTGGGAGTGGGGTGTTGTTCATTAGGGTAAATTTATTACTAGTCTGAAACTATTTCATTGAATGAGCTCAGAAGCACTGATATATCTCTTCCCTCAAGTTTTGGATTATCTGTTTGGAGTATATGCGTATGTATAATAAGCCGAAGGTGACCCCTCCCTAGCAATAAACAACCGTACTGACCAGAATTTATAACCTAAACTTTGAAAAGTGGCAATACGAAGAGAGAGAGATTAGATAGTCCTTTTTATCTCTGCTGTTTTGGTCGTCTCATATAAATGTAAAGGTAAAACGCCATGTTTTTCAGTGCCACAGTTGTAAGGGTTAATGCCAGAGGCAGACTCACTCGTCCCTCTCAGGGTCTCCAAACGCATAGACACAAACAAATCCCATTCATCAAAATTTCTCTCATAATCTTTTCTCTCTCTCTGCATCAGAATCAGAGCCGTAAGAAGAGTGATGGTAGTGGTTGGGGGGGCCACTGGGGTTGCAGAAGAAGAGCAGCATCTTTTCCATTTATGCAGAGACCATTCAAACCTTGTTTTTTTCATGTACATGTATATTTTAAAGATGGAGAAGAAATTGTTCTAACTGTGGTTTGGTTTACTTGTCGTTTTATCTCTCCTAATTTTCTTCACTTAAAGCCTAAACAAAAAGGTAAGGGAAGCCCTAAATGAACTTTTTCTCCAACTTTTTAAGGTCCTTTGTTTTTCTTTATTTTATCTTCTTCAGCATGCACGTGCTTCTATTTTTGAATTCTCTTCTTTCTCTTGAAAAGTTAACTCTGTTCTTTCTCTCATCATTTTCATGCAAGGGTTGCACCTTTAGTACCATGGAGTTGAATTAACAATGTTCCATCCTAATTCAGTGAATGTTAATAAATTTCGTTTTTCTTATTTATTTAGTGAATACTTTCAAATATAGATTATTGATATTTATCCCTTTTTTTTTTAAATGTGCATTTATTTTGCATTCAGAATCTAATCATCCGAATATTTTTTCTATTTTAACAAAATAGATGCTAAGGATAATAATCTTACCTGACTTGGTAGGTACCTGATTTAGTCCGATATGATTTTAACCAAGTTTGGATATTGAGTAACAAGTTTTGGACAAGTCCAAGTAGTATACTATCTATGTCGAATCTGGAATGTATTCATGTACAACATTAAGTTTGGATTCAAAGACTTGGGTGTCCCTTACTTGTTATCCGTTTAATAAATATTTAAAATAATTATTTTTTAAAAGAAAAATGACATACTACACTTTCTTTTAATTATAATTAATGCTATAATTATATTTAATATTTATATTATATTTTTCATTAGGTTAAAATAATAATTCTATAATTTTTACTTTTAATTTTGAAAAATGAAAATAAAAAATATTTTTAATGCTTAACAGGTATTTAAATGAGTTTGAGTATTTAAAAAGATAACTATAATTGGATTTGAGATGGATTCGGGTATTAAAAATGAATTTCTAAAAGGTCCTGACTATATAATTTATAATCGAATTTGAATTCGAATACTATATTTTAAACAAGTAACAGATGCACATAGTAACTTATCTCATAAAATTTATACAAATATAAATCATCATACTGTGTAGAAGGAAAATTTGGCATATGCATTTTTTTTTAAAAAAAAATAATTCATTAATAAAAATATGGCCAAATACATGTATTGACTCCTAAACTTTTACATATGACGTCCTTAAATTTGGAAGGGGCCACTTATGCACTTGAAATTCACTTTTTTTGCATCATCAATGCACTTATCCACGCTGCCAAATGGGATCATATAGTCAATTGCAAATAGGAATGTCAAGCACATAAAATTGTGCCAACATGAAAAATCTTCTCCATTCTTAGCATAAACGATGTCATTTTTATAAGTTCCCAACTACAAACATTCATCTTTTGTAATTGTCTCTCTTTGTTCTCATATATTTTTTTCTCTCTATAACATGGGTTGGCAAAAAACTTGTCAAAGGGATTGGAGGCATGTCCTATGCCCTCTCCATTGTCGTGGATCTTGGATTTTCTGCTGCACCTCCTCCTTCTCAGGTCTCTCTTTTTATCTCCCCTTTGATGTGGAATTCGATGGCATGATGATTTGATTTTATATTATATCACACACTTAAATTTATATTTAGGAGGATAAAGGTAATTCTGAAAAGGAGCAAGCTGAGGACACTTGCCAAGAGGAAGAGTTTTTCACCAAGAAGGTTTTAAGCAAAAAGGCTAAGTTTGAAGCTGTGCCCGTTGAGAAGCTTGACAAGCTAGAGAAGATAAACAAGAAAATTGAGAAAATCAATACATTAGTGAAGTTCAAAGGGCTTGAGAAGTGCATGGATATGGATGATGATAAGGATGAAGAGTTAGATATAAAAGGAACCACTCCCCTCATTTTATAAAATGCCAAAAGTTTTAAAATATGATGGTACCAAAGATCCAAAAGTGCATGTGATGCAATACAATGCAATGATGGAACTTACCGGTCTTCCTTCTAAGGAAATCTTTAGGATGTTCTCTATGTTGTTTGTGGGATCTACCCAGACATGGTATTACAATTTGGAGAAAAGGGTAAGGAAGGATTGGAATGAACTCACCACGATCTTTCTGAGGGAATATGCTTATAACTTGCAAATAAGTATTAATATGAGAGATTTAGGAACTACTGTCTAGAAAGCTGATGAGTCCTTTTCTGAGTATGTGGCTAGGTGTAGAACCAAAGTCACTTACATGAGAAACAAATCTGATACTAAAGAGCATATATTAAGTGTAAATTGTCAGCATATCAGGAAAAGATATATTACACGCCATTGAAGGAGTTTTACTAAGTGTAAAAAGCGGGAAGTGCTATTAAGGACAAGCTTTTTGAAGAAAAGAGGTATGGGTATTGGTCTATGAACATCCGGTTTGGTTTTCAAGGGTCGGCTTCATCTGGGAAGTTTGCTACCTCTATCAAGAGTACTACCACCCTAGACTTGCGAGCTACAAACGTGTAACAGAGGAAGTTCTCAAATTTTGGTGCTTCTTGATGTTTGTCGATTCCACTAAAAATTAATTACCGAATTTAACTACACAAGTGGTGAATTCAAATCGAATTTTGAAAACTGAAATCCTAAATTTTGTATTATTGTGTATATATATAAAAAAAGGAGATTTTGGCGTGTGACAATTCAATTTGAAGAAATTAATTTTGAAAATTAACTACTAAACTTAAACTGAAATTCAATGAAACAAATATTCAATTCAAGGTGATTCACAATCCAATGTATAAATTATCATAGATTAATTATGAAATTACTCTTTGAATACTTAATTGAAAGTTACCAATAAGTATGCTAAATTCCCTAACTTCCCTATTATCATCAATTTGAGCCCAACACCCTCTTTAGCTCTAATTATTAGATGATTAGGTATTAAGCAATCCTTTTCAAACTAATAAAAACATTAAGAATAGGAAGTAGCTAAACTTGAACAACAATTTAAAAAGCAGAAATTATTTAATTCACCCTATTGTTTTTTTAAGTTATTATCGAACACTTGGAACATAATCAGTAAAACCTAATTGCTACTAACATTCAATCTTTCACAATGATTATGGATTATGAAGATGAAATAGCATTTAATCCTATTAAACAATTGATTAATAAGCCTTCTTAGCAAATCATTCAATAGAACTAACACCTTAAATGCAAGAAACAAGAAATATTCAAAGAGCAATAATTTAAACTAAGAACCTGGCCTCACAAATATACATATGAAGTTGAATCACTTGAATTGAACTAAGAAATTGACCACTCATGCTCATGGCTTACACTAACTAAAACAAAAGAATAAAGAATGAAAGACCTCAAAGTAGATAATGAGCTGTGTAAAAAAAAACTTCTTCCTTCTACTCTTAGATTCCCTCCTTTTAAAACCTTTCAAAAACTAACAGAAATTCATATTCAATCGGGGATTTTGAAATTAGTCAATTGATTGTTTTGAATTCTCTCCCATTTGACTTCTTTAATAAACTTGAAGATCTCTCTTCTAGCTTTCCAATGAGCTATATTTTGCCCCAAACAAATGCCCACATCTAAAGATACAATCAAAAAACTAAAACATGTCTTTAATAGATGAAACAACTCAAATGAATCACTTTTCCATCATTTTTGACAATCAAAATGATGTCATCTCACTTATTAGTCTTCATAAAAAATGTAAAGCCAGCTGTTAAGGTTCAGATGGGCATAGGCTGGGTTTGTTTTAACATATAAAGCTCCAGATATGATTTAAATAATGAAACCTATTGTGCATGCTCACACTGAACATTTAGTCTAGACTTAGAGCTACTTTTGATCAATTTTAAGGCTAAACTGGATTTTGACTCCTCTTAGACATTTATAGAGCTCTATTTTTATCTTTCTAATGGATTAAACAATTTCAATTTGAAGGCCTATAACTTTAGATATCTCTAAAAAACTGAATAAAGGTCAAGGTAATAAAGATGGAGAAAATTCCTCAATTTGATGGTATTATTCCAAAAGTAAATAGGATAATGTCTAATTGATGAGAAATGTCTAACAAATTGAATCAAGCTTAAAAATAACTTAGAAATAGAAAATTTGTTGAGAATAAAAGTAATAAATTATTTACTCATCAAATTTCCCTACACCTATTTCGTGCTTGTCCTCAATCATGATTAAATTATTAATTTGCTCAAAAAGAAAATTTATCTGACTCTTCATAATCCTCAAAAGAACATTTTTAGAAACACAATCTTAATTACCAAAGTAAATTTAATTTGCATAAGCATATCTGAAATCCATACAGAGTAAAGGGTTGAATTTAAATTCTAACATAATAGATGGGGCTCAGACATTGTTATTTAAAACATGCAATTAAAGTTCCATATGGATTAAACCATTGCTTGAAGAATTATTTGACAACCTGCCAAGTCACAAAAAATCATGCAAATCACACAACTAAAACAAACATGTTGATTTTTTTTATTATTTCTTTTGAGCATTTTTGGCTTGCCTAAGATGTCATCATCCTTTCGACGTGAGGATGCATATTTGTGATACACGTACCCGACTACTCTGAGTCACAAATTCAAGTGGCTAATAGCTCTACTCTTGATCTGGAGTAAGAATTACTTGCTCATATTATTTATTATGATTTTATATATATATATATATATATATATATATTAGCAACTTGAAATTCAAAAATCAAACACACAATACTCATTTCCATGCATAAGCAATTTATATAAAAATTCTAAAGGCCATGATCGTGAGTTATAATCAAGCAATTTAGAAATTTCTCCATTTTTTTAATTCAAGCCTCAAACATTATATTAAAAAGAAAAATTAAATTCAACAACTTATTCTATATGAACAAGAGATAATTGCTAATCAAGTTAGATTTACTAAACTAATTAAGAAAATCTTTCAATTTAATAAAGGATTGTTCCAACTCAAGATAATAATTTCTTAAATTCTACCCATCAAAATTTCAGCAAAAATTAGCACATATTTTTCAAAATCTTAATTATTCAAACTCATTCCCTTCCCCCACACTTTATTGATATATTGTCCCCAATATTTAAACAAAAATATGGGAAATAAAATAAATGAAAATCAAAAGTAGAAGAAGACAAATCTTATTGCGGCAACTAGCCACAATGGATTGCCTCCCAAGTAGCGCTTTTGTTTATCGTTGTTAGCTCAACACAGACACACAAAAATGCTTCAATTCAGATAAATTGGGTCACTCAATTTGATCTCCTCCAATGAATGCTCCTGAAACCCCTCAAAAAATGGCTTGAGTCTATGGCCATTGACCTTGAACACCTTGTTTGTTCCTAAACTTTGAATTTCAACTATACAATAAGGAAAAACATAAGTAACAATAAATGGTCCAATCCAACGAGAACACAACTTACTTGGCATTAACTTTAATATGAAATTATACAATAAAACTTTTTGCCCAACCACAAATTGCTTCCTTAGAATTAATTCGTCATGAAATGTCTTGGTCTTTTCTTTGTATATCCTAGAGTTCTCATAAGCCTCAAGTTGAATTTCGTCTCATTGCTATAATTTTAATTTCCTTTCCAAAGCAGTAGTATCCAAATCCAAATTACAATGTCTAACAGCCCAATAAGCCTTGTGTTCTAACTTAATAGGAAGGTGACACATCTTACTAAGGCTTCAATCCTTTCTATTTAGCTTCATTGTCTTTTCTAGTATAGACTTTACCTCTATGTTAAACACTTCAGCCTACCCACTGGCTTGAGGATGGTAAATTGTAGACACCATAAAAAACACCATATTTTTTAACAATGACGCCATAACCCTATTACAAAAATAAGTGTTATGAGCCCCCTTTAGAGCGCCGTGGGAAAGACCTGAAGGATGGAGTCTGACTAGACGATCCCATTCGTTGGTTCATCATGAAGAAATTGGAAATGTTGAGACTGGTCGGAACCTTACTGTGGTCCCTTCTCGGTTCATTTTGTTTTAGCCCTGTATGCTACTTAGTTGTCTGATTAATTGATCTAATTATCAATTTTATTAGTTTTATAGTTTTGTTTAGCACTTAAGTGATGTTTGGTTGGCTCTTTAGAGTGCTTTGACTATGTGTGGTGTGTTTAGAGTCTCCAACTTAATCTCTTTTTTTTTTTGGGGAAAAATAAAAGGTAAAAATCCCATGATTGACTCCTTAAGTGTGCCACAATGGATAAAATGCACTAACTTCAAATCATTGGGTTCGAGGACTAGGCTTTCGGCTTATTTTTGAGTGGATCAAGATTTTGGGTTTAAATTGAAAATCAAAATCATTATTTTGCATGAAAGTCAATTTTATTGATGCATGAGCATACTTATAATGCATGGCAATATCTGGAATATACTGCATTAAAAGTAAGCAAGTGGAATAAAGGTGTGTATTTCAGAGGGGAGATCGACTCTAGCCTCGTTATTGAGGATTCTAGGTAGTGCAACACATTCCCCTAAGTTCCAACTGGTTAGTTCGGTCGGGGTCCTGCTACCTAGGCTAAAATCCGTAGGTATGCCTTCATACCTCATTTATATGAGGATAAGGATGCAAAAAGTTTTACCATTTATCAAGATGGTAGGGTTTTGAAGGTGCCACTCTTAGAGTGGGTTTACTGGTGTGCTGGCTGATTTCGGGCTTAGTTTGCCAGATGGACCGGGCAAAAGCATGCATGGTGCCAAACAGACTGAGCTTCACAATTGATAATTTATTGGACGGATCGGGCTTAATTGACGAAGTTTGAGTTTGAGTGATTATTCACTCATGCTTGGGACGTGGTCGGATTGAAGCTCCACAGTGAGTTGTCAACCAAAGAGGTCGAGTCTTCTTCCAAATATAAGCTAAGGTAGGGTACGAGGACCCATATTATAGTCTTATATAATATTGTTAAATGGCAAATTATTAATCAGTCGCTAGATTTGATTAATAATGAATCACCTAACTAGTAGCTTTGGCTTAAGGAAGGTCAAAGTGTGATTAAAAGTCGAAAGGATCGACTTTTGAGAGCCAAGTTGGGTTTTAAACTCAACTACGGAAGATAGCAAAGTTAGACTTTATGGTCGTATATCGCAAGAGTGAGAATAAGAGTCATTGATGCTTGAAGCGCTCGATCAAGCAATAAGAGGTGTGGAAATGAAGGAGGGGGGGGGGGGGGGGGGGGGGGGGGGAAATTATTTTTTTTTGAAAAATGGGGGGGGTTTGTTGTTTGGCGCCCCCACCACCAAAAAAAAAAAACCAAATATTTTTTTTATTTCTTTTTTTTTTTTTTGTTTTTCTGTTTTTGCTTTCCCGCCGCCTCCCGCCGCTTTTTGTGTGTCTGGGGGGTGGGGGGGGGGGGGGGCGGGCCCCGCCCCCCCGCCCAGCATGCCTTTTATTGGTAAAGAGGGTGGCT
>CANUEP010182663.1:0-19399 GCA_947857235.1 Jatropha podagrica | reverse complement strand
AAAAGCACAAACCTTCAAGACAGCAATAGAAGCAGCTTCCATGCTTCTGAGAATTGACGACATTGTAAGTGGGATCAAGAAGAAACAGGCCCCAGGAGCAGGGCAAGCTGGCAAGCCTAAGATTGAGACAGAAGCAGATGCGGACGGTGAGCAGATTCTTCCTGACTGAAGATTTTTTGGTTGAAGTATTTGTGGAAGAAGGCAGTATTTTTATTCCCCTGGTGATAGTGTTAAACAATTTTCTATAGTTGTGATTCAAGTATCACTGATTAAAATTTTGTGCGCTTTTCTGATTATAGTTAGCTAGCATTCGATCAGGACTTGTACTTAAACCAGATTCTGGGTTTTCTTTCATGTGCATTAGGCTGTCAGCTTCTTTTGTCAATACTGGTTTATCTAGGGTCCTCCAGAGAGTTCCCTTGTTAGAAGTCGGATTCCTTTCTGATGATAAAGGGTGAACTCGAGGCTAGGGTGGTCCAAAATTTGAACTGATAAAACTGAATTTAGCCTTCACTTGATTTGAACGTCTCTCTATATGCACGCCTGTCCAGGGATGGTTCAGGTTCAGGTTCAGGAAACGAAAAATTCTCCATTACACGATTTATGAGAAACCAAAACGCTCTCTACACATCATATCGCTAACGAAGATAAGAAAATCCTTTTAATCGAAAGCCATAGCCAACCCGTTGTTTTTCTCAGAAATGATTGTATTCTCCGTTGATTAGCAGGACACGGCCCGATTTAGTGGAAGATACTATACAAGTGCATAAACATTCTAGATAAGCCTCTTAATTTGAATGACAGAAAGACTACAAAGGATGACTCTCAGGATCCACCCGAAAGCACTCGTATGAATCTGGTCCAGCAAACGGAGATTGAAGAAGAATCAATCAATTCCGTTAAGTAGAACTTGGAGAAGAGTGAATAATTAATTGATTAGGGATTTTCAGCCACTACTACGTCCAGTGTTTTCAGGGGGCCAATCTTGCTTCACTTTGGTATCAAATGGTTTTATATACAATGACTATATCAGACAGATGGAAACAATGATGCGGTAGTTCATAGTCAAGAGTTAATTTGACAGTTGGGAGGACCAATTTTACATGTTATCATCAGCATCAACCTCAAGTTACATTGGTGGACTTTGGTTGAGTGCTTTAAAAATTTGGTGGATAAGTATGTACAACGCTTCAGGGAAACATTGTGCACAGACTAAATCACTAAACCTGAATTCATTGGCCTCGTTCAATATGGCTTAACACGATGATCATGAATGATTCTGAAGGCCGAAGGTTCAGAGCCTTTATGACTTGATTGATGGAGTCATAGGATTTGAGAGGATCTTCAGGGAAAAAGGAATAAACCAACTCATCTAAGGGGATGTATTATCGTGATCCAATTAGACGTGGCCATATTACGGTTTCTAAAATCGGAACTGTCGGTTCGGAACTAGTGGAAACCGGACCGGATTCGATCTGAATCGAAATTAAAATCGATGGCCTACGGTTTGATTCTGGTTCCATCATTTTTTGAACTGTGAGCTGGTGATTTCAAGAATCGGTCGAAACCATCTGGAACCGACAGTTTTTTCTATCGATTGAAACTGCCAGTTCGAACCGTTAATTTCAAGCAAATTTTGAATTTTATTTTAGACAGCTAGAACCAGCGGTTCTAATATGAGTTTTTTTTTTTTAAATAGTTTTGTGAAATTTTCAAATTACCCCTCCTAACATCTATAAAGAGCTCCATAACAGCTAGTTTTAAGAGTATTTGTGGAAAATTAATTTTTTAGATTTATTATAAACACCACTTTCTATTTACAATCTTCTCACACAAAATTATCTTAACTTTCTCTATTCTATATTATTCTCTACTCTATTCTAGAATCTCTTCAATTTTTATTTATAAATTGTTGTCCAAAATATTGCAAAATGGTTTCTTCAAAGTTCAATCTCCAATTATTTGTCCAAATTATTGTCAATTAATTTCTTCAAATTCCAATCCTTAATTTTTTCTATTCAATTTTTCAAATTACGTATTATTTTCTTATAATGCAAGTAGAGAAAATTCAAGTTCCACTAAGGGTAAGGCAAAGGTTGGAGAAACACAATATTCATTTATCTCTATAAATGACATTTACGATTTAACTTCTGACTAATATAACCTTGAGAGATATCCAAATGAAAATTCCAACTCAAGAATCCGAATTTGATGAAGGGAATTTACAACAAGAGAAAGAGCAAAGTACACAAATTGTTCGAAGAGAAAGACAAAGTTCCAACATATTCGTCATTCATTTCACGAAAATCTAAAGGTGATAAAATATTCAATGCAATTTGCAGTTATAGTGCTACATATTATAAATACCAACAAGCGGATGGTTATAGATCATTTTAAAAGCATTTAGAGGTAATACATCGAACAAAAATAGGAGTTAATTGGTCTCAAATATAAATTTTTAGGTACGCATCTTCTAACAAGGAATGAATATTTTATTTGGGGCTAATTTGAAAATTCTAAAAATGATAAGTATTATTGTGTTATATACAATACAACATCATTGGAATGCCCGTCTTCAATTTTCAAAAACCAAAAGAGGATAAAAAAATTTTGTCGTCGCAAGTTAAACACTCACTCACTCTCTTCTTGTAGCGGTAGTGAATTACAATACGACATCTTTGGAATTACTTGGTTTTGGATTTACAAAATATTGTTGGGTGATTGCGCTAACGAATTTGGTTGCCACGAAGAATGTAGTTTGTGCATTTTGCAAATCATGCCATCTTTATCTAGTTTTCCTCTGCTAGAAGTTGTTTTGGTTAATTAGTATTTCGACATCTCTTTGTTTTTGAGGTTATTATCCATATTAGTTCTCTGATACTAGTCGAATGCTGATCATGAAAAAGCATTTTTCTTAAAGCTAATGAATCAATCTTATTGTATTTTTTAAGGACTAGTTATGAAAAAACATGATTTTTCTATGAATTTTACCAATTATTTACTTAATTGAAATAATTGCTTCAATGCAATAATTATTATACACTTGATGAGGCTATGGTTTTATATATATGGGTATGATTCTGAAAATCGGATCAGACCGGTCGGCTCAACTGGTATAATCAGAAATCGGACAATGGTCTGGTCCAGATTATATAAAAAACCGGAGGGTTTAAAAAATCGAAAGAAATCAATAAGAATTGGACAAAAACCGGTTAAAAATTGGTGAACTAGACCAGTTAAAAATTGATTCGGTTTAAATCTGAATTTTTGTCCCTAATTGTGGACCTTTTTAAAATTTGGGCTCTTAAATGTTGGGCTCAATAATTTTTTAGTTTTAGACTCTTTTTATTTCTAATCCAATACCTTATTATATTAATTAAAATAATTAAAATTTTCAACTTCAAATACAAATGTAAAACATAATATTTTATTTTATTGTAATTAATTGATTTTTTTCAATATTCAATTTATTAATATTTTGTTCTTTTTGTTTAAAATTATATACTTATTTTTATATTTTTTTCTTATAAAAGCCAAATTTAAAAATATTTTTTTATTGGATATCAAAATTTTTTTATCTTATACTTTTAACTTTATTTAATAAATATATTTAAAAATATTATATATAAAAATCCAGTTTAACAATATTAAATCTGATTGAATCCTTTAATTTAATTAACTCATACCTTCACCGGTTCATTAACCAATTCGATTTTTAAAACACTATATATAGGTCAATAGTCAAACACTAGAATGTATTTTAATTAAGTAAATCTCATGAAATATTAGAAAATTTAATAATTGATTCAAATTTAGTATAGAAATTCCAAATTAACGAAGCCTCACTCACATATGTTATTTATTATTGTAGTTATTTATATTTTTAAACTTTTATTAATCAATAAAATATTATTAGACTATAATATAATTTTATTTATAATTAAAATTTAATTAAATTTTTTGTAGTTTGATAATTATGTATTTATTAAAATTAAAAAATTATTAATTGAATAGAATGCTAATAATATTATGATAAAAATTTTAAAACTACTTATCAACCTACTAATGAACTTTTGTGGATTATAAAATTTAAATATAATTATAGTATTTTAGAATATGACTGATATAAAGTAGGCTTATAAACAAAATTATAATTGAATATCCTTTTTTATTAGTATTATATATATATATATATATATATATATATATATATATATATATATAATTAATTAATTATAACCTATAAATGTATTCTCTAATAAAAAATGTTAAACTTAATACTTTATATAATATTTTGTTATTATAATTACTATATATTGAAATATAATTTTGGTCTTTTAATTAATTAATTAAATAATAATAATAATAGTAATAATAATAAGAAGAAGATGAAGAAAAATAATTATTTTAACATCAAAACGACGTAGTTTTGATGTGGGAGGGTTAAATATACCCACAAATAAAACTACGTCGTTTTGAGCTTAGGGTTGCATCTTATCAACACAAACAAAGATCTCTGAAATCTCTCGAAGTCCAGCGTTTCTCCTCTCCCTACCTTCACCTGCGCCGCTCTCGTTTTCTCCTTCTACAGCCGCAGTCTTTCTTTGTAACTCCCGTCGCTTTCGTTCTTGACCGTCGACTCCGCGGCAGTCGTGCTCTTCAAGCGTACAAGAGCCAGGTTTGTTCTTGATTATTTTTGTTTCGTTCTCAATTTTCTTTTTGCTTCGTCCTTTTTTCCTTTTTCTTTTTCATTTTATATATAAATACATATAAACAGTAAAAAAAATGAGGAATTGTTGAACATATTGTTGAATTAATTTGTGGGTTCAGCAGGGAGAGATATGTTTGTTTTTTATTTTTTTTCGTTTCTGGGTTTCTGTATGTATTATTTGTTGATATGATGATGATTTGCTTTTACTCCTAACTAGGCAGACTCTCCCGCGCTTCGCGCGGTTCTATAATATTTATACATAATGATTTGAAGCATAAGATATGTATACGAGGTAAATTGTTAAGAAATCAAATTTATTTTAATTTGTGTAGCTGTTGTACCTTTTTTTTGGCTTAATTATAATGTGAAATTTTAAATTTTATTCATAAATCATTTCCACTGCAATTTGGTTAGTTGGCTGTTATTTCTTTTTTATATAGATTTTAGTTTCATAGATAAATGTGAGTAACCTTTTTGGGAAGAGTTTATCATACTATTTTTCCCAATAACAGTAATCAGTGTTGCTTTCTACTCTAAAATGGAAATTGGTGAATTACATGCAAGCTTTAAATAACTAATTTTTAGTGTCGAAATGGCTGAATTCTTTATAGATCCTTCAATTTATTAAGTTTTGTGTATAAGAAAGCATTTCTAAAATTTATATATAAATGAAATAGCTAGCTATTTAAGGAGAGGTAAAATGTTATTTGAACATAATTGAGTATTAAATTGAAGATTGGTATAAACATAATCAAGTTAGTTATACATTAATCAAGGAATGAATAATAGATAGTGTTGTATTATTATTATTATTATTATAGAATAAAAAAGTAGTATGACTATCCTAAATTCAAAGAACCCAACAAAGCCGAAGGATAGAGGAAGACACCTCCTCAATCCAAATCCTTTCGGATATAGCAATTACAACAACAAAATTTCTTTTAACATGATTGCATGAAAAAAATTGGCTGCTTCTAATGGTAGAGTCAAGAAACATTATTATTATACAATGTTATATTATTAGACAAGAAACAACATTACTATTAGTATTATTACTACATCCTGGAGTCTAAAACATTTTCCTAGAGCACTAGAGATACACTGCTACTATAATAACATGCACTAAGCGCTACCGAATTCAAAACTCATACACTTGTTTTTATATCAGTAAAATACCATGTAAAAGTATCTTGTACTTGCTCTTAGTAATATGGAGGTACACGCCTTCTGCAGCCAACAAAACACTGTCAGCAAGCTTTTCACAGACAATATAGACATGTACTGTTAAAATTGCTAACTCATATTTACTAAAAGAGTCCTCTGATTCATTACTTCTTTAAAAATGCAACTAATATAGTTTATCACGTCCAACAGAGCACAAATCTTTACTTACCAACATAAGAAGTGAAGTATCATGAAATTAATACCATAAAAGAACAACAATTTTTTTTGTTACTTTTAAACTTAAGGTTCACCTGTCATCAACGCATTCTTATCATTCCATTTTTTAACTAATGATTAATATTGCTAAATCTACACTTAGATTTGCTTCTAAAAGAGCTCTTCTAATATCCCTCGTTCGCTTAACAATATTTTCCTTGGACTACGGAAAAAGGAAAAACACAAAGAACAACAAATTGGACTATATAACTTTTTAAGTCCGTGTACTCCAATGTTGCAGATTCCGAACTTTGGTTGCCGACCTGCATACATACTGGAGAATTGGATAAAATTAATTCATTTGTACCTAAAACTAATTGGTTTTACACATACGAAAGAAATGATTAATTTCAACAAATTATAACACAAGCATAAACTTGTCAATGAAATTATAAGAAATAATAAAAAGCATGGAAAACGCATACTCCAAAAAAATACTGCTACTGTCCTGTGTTGCCAAATGCGGCTGATATTGTCATTAGTCATTACCTAATTATTAAAGTAAATCATATCATTATCATTATATATATATATATATATATATATATATATATATATATATATATATATATATTAAGGGAATTATAGGTTTTTCAATGTCATCTAATTCAGTTTCAGTAATATAATCTCTTAGAATTTTCAAATTTCTGAATAAACATTGCAAGATTACCTGCATCACTCCTTTTCAAATTAAGGTTAATGAGAATTCTTAAATAGCATTAACAACTCTTTTTCTAATTAATGAATCAATTATTTATCTGCTGCAACTGTAAACTTGTTTCTAGTACAAATGTTACCTTAAACTTGTCAATGAAATTCTAAGAAATAAAAGGCAAGAAAATAATACATACTCAGAGAAAACACATAAGGGCAAAGAGATTTGAAGCTAAAACCTTTCAATTGAAACGACTTGGTACATTTGAGGTGTCAAATTCATCTTTAGAGTTTTTAAATTATGAGTTTGGATCTATTTCTGTAGATAACTCAATTCGTCATGTTTTATAGCAGAAAAAGGAAAGATATTGACTAATCAGTTAAAAAGGGCAGAAAAATAAACCAACAAAACTTCTAAACAATTAAAACTCTGAAGACTACTGATAAAAACACCAATAACTGCAAATTAGACTATATAACTTTTGAAGTCCACATACTCCAATGCTGCAAATTTTGAACTTTGGTTGTTAGGTTGCCTAAATCCTGGATAATGGGTTAAAATTAATTCATTTGTACATAAAAATAATTAGTTTTAGATATAAGAAACAAATGATTAATTTTGCTAAGGTCACAAATCTATTACAATCGCATAGATTTTTCAATGAAATTCTAAGCAATAAAAATCTGCTTCGATCAAAATATACCTTTTGCATTTCCTTTTCAATACAGATGAAGTTGAAGGATTTCTATGTGAATTCGTCTTTCCCTGATTGATGTTCCATTTGTTTATTTGCTTTAATTGTAAACCTGTTTCTTGTATCAAGTTTGCCATAAACTTATTAATGAAAGTCTAAGAAACAGAAGGCAAGCAAAAACACATACTCAGAGAAACATATAAAGTCAAAGAGGATTTGTCAAGCAATTGATTTGAAGCTAAAGCCTTTCAATGGAAAGAACTTGGTATATTTTAAGTATCCAATTCATCTTTAGAGTTTTTAAATTATGAGTTTGGATCTATTCAAAACATAATTAACCAAATCATCATTATATATTATATTTATATAAAACTGTAAAACTAACCAAATGTAAATCATACACAAAATAGGAGTTTGAACCTCAAATTTTATTGATGAAAATCACTGAAAATTCAAATAAAATTCGACTGCCTACTTCTGTCTCTCTCTATTTCACAACTCTTGGGACGAATAAAAAAGCTACAGCAGCGAAATATGATCAGAAAGTTCTAATGGTATTCGACAGCCCACTTCTGCTTTCTCTATTTCACAACTGTTGGGACGAATAAAAAGCTGCAGCAGCGAAATATGATCGCAAAGTGAAGTTAGGTGGCCTAAGATGTGAGATGTCGAGATTCGTCGCTGGTTGGTTGGAGATGGCGATGCAACAGCAAAGGAGGGGGTGAAATCATGGGGAGGGAGAGTATATGATAAGTTATGATAAGCGGCAATCTGAGAGAAGAATCGAAGAGGCAATCTTAAATGAGCATTGAAATATTAAAGATAATTTTCTCAATTTTTTACAATTAATAATTTTGATTTAAAGTTTTTCTACAAATTTTTCGCAGCCTTTTTCTCTCAAATTATTCTCAATTAAGATAAATGTCCATGCTTCAATACTGTACACTCAGTTTTTGAAGAAAGAGCCACCTCAGCACACACAAAAGATCTAATTTGTTGATGTCTTGAGAATGTTATAATTGTACCAATTTACGAATGATCATTATACAAGGGATTTTAAATTTGCAGAATTGATATAGTTGCTGATTCTGGTTTGATGGATTGAATAAATGTGATTGAATGGGCATTTATGCGGATTCGGGTAGTATGCAGGTATCTCTAAATGGATTTGGGACAGGTTTGGTTTATTCCTTAATAGATTCGGGACGGATTTGGGTAGTTTAATTGTTAACAGGTTCGGATTTGAGTAGCTTGCTTTTTGCGGGTACCCACCCCGCTTGCTTTTAGATTACGGAATTGTTATAGTTGCTGATTCTGATGTGAATACCTTAAGAATATAAAATAATAAAAGAAAAAAAATAAATAAAAGGGTCAATACCTAAATTTGTTCACATATAAACAAAGGAATCTGTTTGTACAAAATATGAAAGCAAAACACGTTAATAAGCTGAATTTGTTCCTGAAATTTATTTTTTCTTTTTGTAGGGCTGTATTTTTCTTTTTGAGAAGCATGTGTGGCTGACTTGATAGCTTAAACATATAATCTTTTTAGTCATATTGGTAGACTTTGAATTTGTTTGTTAATTTGCAAACTTGTTCAAATTAGCTTAGCCTAACTAACTAGTTGATTTGATATTGTAAATTGCCTTTTCTTTTAGTTTTAAATCACATCTTTATTGGTTTTCTTTTTCTATTTAAATATGATATATGTTGAATCCTAATAGATGTTTAAACATATAATCTTTTTAGTCATATTGATAGACTTTGAATTTGCTAGTTTAATTTGCAAATTTGTTCAAATTAGCTTAGCCTGACTAACTAGTTGATTTGATATTGTAAATTGCCTTTTCTTTAGTTTTAAATTACATCGACTATTGGTTTTCTTTTTCTATTTAAATATGTTATATATTGAATCATAATCGATGTTTGATTGTCAAATTGTTTAATGAGAATTGAGATATTGATTTAAATTTCAATTCTTTTGTTTTATTTTTATATTACTATGTACTGTTGATTGAGAATATTATAGGTTAATTTGTTTTATTATTTCGAATCTTATAGGTTTAAGTTGTTTTATTATTTTGAAGTTGAATTTTAATGTATTTTTTATGTATTTTTTTATTGCACTTCGGGTTCTGATCCGCGTTTCTTGCGGGTTCGAGTTAGATGGATTGAATAAATGTGATTAAAATGGGTATTTATGCGGATTCGGGTAGTATGCAAGTATTTCTAAACGGATTTGGGACGAGTTTGGGTATTTTTGGTTTATTCCTTAATGGATTCGGGACGGATTTCGGTCCTTCAATTCTTAACGGATTCGGATTGGGTAGTCTGTTTTTTGCGGGTACTCGCCCCACTGCCAATCGCACCCCCGATCGACCATTTCTGAATTGGGAATTCTTGCAGGAGATACAAATAGATATGGCAGGAGGACATGGACATGGCTACACTTACAAAGGAGTCACTATACATCAGCCTAAGCGATGGCATACAGTCACCGGAAAGGGCTTATGTGCCATCATGTGGTATGTCCTTGATCATTATCTTTCTCGTTCCCTTTCTCTTCGTACCTTTCTTCTTTTTTTTTTTTTTTTTTTTTTTGTTACCATCCACATTATTTATGATTTGAGTTTCTACATATTGATTATCGATTTGCTTCTTGTTGAGTTTAGTCGAGTTATTTTATTGAATCAATTTATCTCTATCATTATACTTGGAAAATGAGAGTTTGATTTCAAAGATATTCTATTGATCTGAACGAGTGAGAGTGATAGGTAAAAACTTCATTTTTAGGGTTCTCACGATTCATCTGGATAATCTTAGCTTGTATTGTTTAGGATTGATAATTCTGTTAAATCCATAATTTAATTCTATTGGATTAAAAGATTAAAAAAAAAAGCTTTTGGAGTACATAATTGGATTACAGATCCAAGGAAGCCACTTAGCGGGTGCAATGATGCTAAATGAATGCATGAAATTTAAATTGGATTCTGGAGGGCCTTTCACCTTTGTATACATTAACTTCATTTTTGTAATGGTGCGTCTATGGTCTTCAACTGCTAGAAGTATAATATCATTAATTTTGTTCATTTCTAATATACTGAATGGAGATTGTTATAATATTTTGTTTCAGGTTTTGGGTTTTTTACAGAGCTAAGCAAGATGGTCCTGTAGTATTGGTGAGAATTGATTCCATAGTTTAGCCTTGATATAAATGATTTGTTTTCTACACCAAAAATTCAAATTTGTGTTCTGTCTTCTAGGGTTGGAGGCATCCTTGGGAGGGTCATGATGACCATGGACATGGACATGGACACTAGGTACTATTTCTTATTATTGGATGAACACATGTTGCTCTTCTTAGATAAGTTCAATGAGTTTGTTCCCCCCTTCCACAACATAAAAAAAAGGGATTAGTCTGCAATTGGATTACAATTAATGTTTGTTTGATATTTATCAGTGGGAAATTGAATTTCATGGACTTGACTAAAATATGTGAAGGGATAAGTAATTTCATGTCTTAATCGTTGAAATTGAATTTGTATAGGGCTCATTATATAGACTCGGTCAAGAAGTTAATGTTATTTGAATTATTTTTTTCTTATGTTTTTGTGGTTTGTTTTATCCCTTTTCTTTCAAACTTTGGCATGAGATAGGAAAGACGGAACCTATTCTGATATATGGCCACAATTTTTCCTATTATGAGAATGTAAAACCAAAGTAGAATTGTCATTCCATTTATTCTTTTTATTGCAGACAGTGCACGGAAGAGCCAATAATGAAAGCATAAATGTTTTTGGTGGTACCAAATGTCATCTGAACAGCTTTGTTTCAATAATGTCAACAAGAGATTATAGTGGGCATAATTTGATGAATTCAGCTGCTTTTCAACATGTTAAATTGTGAACATGGATTTGAGTTTGCCTGTGTAATCCTCTCTACATTTTTCAGTTCTAATTTTTCTCATTATGCAATTGGTATATAGTCGCTTATTACAATAGGAAGTGGTCAAGTTTTACCAATCATTTAATGCTCTGGTTGTTCCTCAAAAAACTAAACCTTTGCTATCTGTTAAAAGATTTCCTACTGATGAACGTTGTTTTTTTTTTTTATTTTGGCATTAACATTTTTCAAAAAAAGATTAAGGAGGTTCTTAAAAAAAATTTCAAAAATGGAGTAACGGACCTTCCAAAGACAATAGTTGAAAATTGTACGTCAAGTATTAAAATTGCGTTAATCTATTATTATTTAAGTTGAATAATTTTAAAAATTAAAAAAATCGAAAAAGAACTCAAAGTGAGTAATTGTTGAAAGAAATTAAGGATCAGAAGCTAACAGGAATTTTGATTTTATTTAACTTTATTTGATTTATTCTATTAGTTTGATAATTAATTTTAATTATTTAAATAGAAAAAATAACACTAAAGTCATTAATAAACTTTTTCGATGTATTGTTATTTATTTTAACGTCGTTTAATTATCTATTTTCCAACGGCGTAATTAAATATGAATTAAATCATTAAATTTTATGGTTTGTTTAAGAATTCATATTCCAAAATTGTTAATTTATGAAAACCCTTAACGAGTCAACTCATATAGTTTCTGTATTAAATTATTATTCTCGTATAATTTATTACATTTTTCATATCAAAAATCATTTTTTCAATAGTGATTAATTAAATAAATAAATCAATTCAAAAGAGAAATTTTATTTGCAAACATTAAGTTTAATAATAAATTATATTTTGAATAAAAAAAAATAAATCTAATATCATAAATTAAAATTAAAATTAAATTTCATCAAATTCCTAATATGAGAGTTTAATTCGATACAGTAATTATATAAAACTTAACTAAACTTGAAAATTAATTTCATAATCAATACAAATAAAGAAAAGTAAAATAAAATTAAGAGTTTAAAGATAAAAACTAGTCAACGAATAGCGTGAACGACCTATTTGATTCTCTATACAAACTTGAATGCTCAATGTCTTAAGATACTAGATTTGATAATGAAATAATTATCGTAATGATCTCTTTTTATATGGACTTCATAGGGTGTCTTCGGATCCAAATAGAAAATTAGCTAGCCTAATTAGAAAAAAAAGTATTATTTAATTAGGAAACTGATTGTGTTGTATTTCTTTTTAATTGTGAGTTTTCTTTCATCAATTAGGGTTGGAACCTGGATAAGTGGGCCATCTTATTATTCCCGTACAGTTTCATGCACAGGCCACATCTAAAATTGAAATCTATATGGGCTAAATAATTAAATTCAGTTCATTTGAATTTTCAACTTTCTCGATAACAAGGCTATTGCTTTTGACATGGTCAAACTGTATACTTTACTGACTTGAGCACATTAAGCTTTTAACTGTATTTTTCAACTTCAACTTTCTTTAATGCAAAATTTGGCTAATAATCTAAGGATTAACTTAGGAATGAATATTTCATTTGGGGCTAACCTGAAAATTCTAAAAATCGTAAGTATTATTGCGTTATATACAACACGACATTGTTGGAATTGCAGTCTTCAGTTTCCAATCGAAAACTTGGCTTAAAAGCCAGAAGACGATAAAAAGTTTCACCGTCGCAGATTAAATCACTCACTCACTCTTCGTCTGCAAAATCCATATCTCAGAAAACATAAAGTAAAGCGTTGCTTATGTTTCCATATCAATGTTTTTACTTTAGTTGTTGAAATGGTTCCATACCATCAAAACCCTTATTCCCCCCTTCCTTTTCTTTTATTCACATATATAGTCTCAATGGCTATCCTCCGTGCAATCTTTTAATAATCGATACAAATTCAAACTTAGGAAGCCTCGGTCCTGTGCTGTGCTGTACATTACAAATTTAATTAGTTGTCATATAATTACGACAATTAGATATTTGTTGATGCCTTGAGAGTGTTATAATTGTACCCATCTATGAATGACCATTATACAAGGGATAGGGATATTAAAGTATTTTTACAGTTTAAAACCATAGTCTACGGTAAATACTTTTTTGGTTATATACTTTAATTTTTCTGTTTAAGGAAAAACCCAATTGATTATAATTCCTATTATGCATTTTATAATTAATTTGCATACTTGGTAATAATAATCTCTTATAACAAATAAATATACGTTAATAATAGAAAAAGAAATGAATTAAATTAAATATTTATAAATAATAATATTTTTTATTTTTTTAGCCAATCAACATTATGAAAGCATTTTAAAAAATTATCAATAAAATTATATTCTTTAATAAAAATAGGATTTGAATTATACAATATATCAATATAACTAATTAAATTTCAGATATTTAAAAATAATAATTTTTTATCTTATTTTTTGGCTAACCAAATTAGAATGCAATTTTTAGTTTAAGAAATCTAAATATACTCTTTTTAAATCAAATATGAATCATCTACATATATTCATTTAAAATAAAATTTTCAAAATATAAAAATTTTCAAATACCTCAATTTCATATATTATATAGAGTAATAATATTGAAGCTAAATTATAAATTATAATAATAATAATTATTATTATTAAAAATTATTGAATTACTACGAATTATTACGTAATAATATAATGAAATAAAATATGATTAGACATAATAAAATAATGATAATAATTTAAAATTTTAAAATGTTTAATTATTTATATTTGTTTATCTATTAAAAAAATTCAATCAAATTATAGAAATATTATATATATTTTTAAGTTAAAATTTGTTAATTGATTAAATTTAAGGTTATTTTAAAATATTTTAAATAGTTAAATTTGATAAAGACAATATTGGCAATTTCATTATTCCCTCTCATTCCTGCGTTATAGATAGATAAATAGATAAATAGATAAATATAGAAGTATATGTTATCCTAATAATATAATAATAAGCTTAAGTTATAAAATTACCCTCAATTTTAAGACCTCTTGCAATATATCACTCTAAATCTACATTCATCCATCAGACACTCTAATTCCGTAACTTAGATATACTGTCATCATAAATGAAAAATCAGTTAAGGTTTTACAATATAATACTATTATAGTATGTCCCATCTAAATCATCTTAGGTTAAATTAATCCATGCCCCCTAAAATCATCAAAGCTCACCGTTTTAGCAAAGTTTTAATAGCGAGAACTCTCTCTCTCTCTCTGTTTTTTACTCTTTTTTTCTTTTTCTATTTTGGGTATTTCTATTTCAAGCTTCATTCCCTTATTTTCTCATGATTCTATTCCATGTTCTTTGATTTCTTAGCTTCCCGTTCTACAGCAAATGGAGAAGATAAGCCTGGACTAGCAAATAGTGTAATGGTGCCATTACCCGCTCAAGGAGTTTTCGATAATGTGTCAAAAGAGGAGAAACAGTCTTGAGAAAAGTTCCATGGAGAAGGGTATATGCCGTGTTTAGATTTTAGTATAAAAAATAGAAAGCCTTCTTCAGGGATTTTAAAGGAGAAGACGAGATTCTTGGCTGTAGTTGCTTTAGGACGATCGAATCAACAAAGGGATCAGATTGTTGTTATTGCAAGAATTCTTGAAGCTGTTTTGATTTTGCAAGTTAATCTTGGGATGATGATAGGTAAAGTAATTTTTAGTCAATTTGATATTTGGTTGGTCCTTGGCTACAGATTATTTAATTAATTTTCTTGATAACTACCATTTCTAACTTGAATTTACGCTTGGATCCTGGAAAATGTATTTAGGTTTCTTCTTGTTCTTGAAAAAGCATTTATTTCTCATTAATTCACTATTCTTGTGTGGGTTTTAATGATTTTAGAGGGTTTACTGACCCACTTTAATATTAAAAAATTATAAAAATTTAATTAATTTTTTAATTTAATGACAATATATCTAAGTGATTGCTTGGAAACGAAGGTAAATTTGAAATGATGCTGCAACTCGCAAAGGTGAATGTAATGATAACAATAAAAAGTTAGCTGCAGTAGTTTTAAGAAAAATTAATTATGTGAATTAATTACATAGTTAAATTTGATAAAAAAGAAGTAGATGTATTAGATCTGTTCGACAAAATTAATTGGTTTTGATAACTGTTGCCTGTTTGAGTAGCGTTTCATGAAACATTAAAAATTAAATATTATATGAGTTAATTTTTCACCAAAAAAAATTATCTTAACTTATAAAATCTAGTCTAAAGATCATATTACCGAATAACTTTTTGGACGGCATTCATCGTTTCGACTAATTAAAACTCTAAAAATTTGTGGAACACATCCATTATATTAGTAGGATTCTTTTTTCACAAATGACCATTTGCACAATTTTTAATATTTTTTTCTTAAATAGTGTTATTTCATTTAAAATTGTTTGTATTATTTATGATTCATTTAACTTGCGATTCACAATTTATGAAAAAAAAAAAAAAGAGCGCTCACACGTATTCATTTATAGCCCTAGTTAGTAGTAACTTCGATAGTGAATTAACAAAATAGTGCCTCTGTGTTAGAATTGAAAGCTTCGCAAAACTCGACTTAAAGGAGGCAACTAGAAACGAAAATTGATCTGCGACAGCAACTCAACACAACTCTCTGGAAGTTGAGCATTCTCCATAGCGCACACACTAGAAAGAGTTGCAGATTTCGATTTCGATTTCGATTAAGGTTTTGAACTTCTTTGTTCCAGTCATTTTTTCTACAAACAAAGATGCAGGCTCCTGTTCTTGTCCTCAGTAAGTTCTTCTCTCGTAAAAACACTAATTTACCATTTTCGATGAATGTTGCTTCTGATTATTTTCTTGTTTCTTACTAAAAAATGATCAGAGGATTCTTTGAAACGTGAATCTGGAAGCAAAGTACACCATGCCAACATTCAGGCTTCCAAGGTACCACCTTCAACACCGGAAGCGAAACCATTATATAGATTAATTACTTAATTCATCTATGCTTTATTCTCAATCTAGTTTTGTTATGTTATATTGATTGATGAATTTGTTTAATTTGAGAGGACGGATTCACAATTGGCATTTAAAAATATCCATTTTGTGTTGACAGTATGTCTAACTCACGACATTTGATAAAGTGATGGACCATTTTTTTTTTTTTTTTGTTTAATTGTCCACTCACATTTTTTTGGATTACTCACGTTTTAAAAACAATTTTAGTGAACCCTTTTGCATTTCTTTCCTCAACTAATTTAGAACTTGCCTCATTTGGAGATATTATCTTCCAAAGGTTAGCTTTAAATTGGCTTTCTTCTTGACATCCTCTTTAATCAACACGAACTATAATCTAACTGCAATTTGTCAGCCAGTTTGCTCTTCCTAGATATTTTGATATTTATGGTTCTTTAGCTTTGTTGTTCTATTATGTAATACTTGACAGGCTGTTGCTGACATTATCCGCACTACCTTGGGTCCAAGATCCATGCTGAAGATGCTACTTGATGCGAGTGGAGGTGCATTTTTGTCTCAGTAACTTATTTTTACTTGTCTGCACTCTCATAAAAAAAAAATAATAATAATAATAATTACCACACTTCACAATTCACCTTTTTCTGAAATAAACTAATATATATATATATATATATATATAGATATAGGAGTTAACTTGCAATGTTTTAGTTTCCTTCACTTCTATGTTAAATTAAAATCAATCTAATTTTTTAAATGTCCTATGATATTAGTTTATTATTACATGTTAACATGGAGTAGTAGTTCACATGGTAAAGGATATAGGAAACTTCATAAAACAAAATCATGAGTGTTAAGATTTTGCTTATTTTGTGTGAAGATTTTTATATGGAGATGATGATGCTGTCAATTTTCTACTTGCTTACAGGAATTGTAGTAACTAATGATGGGAATGCTATACTGCGTGAACTTGATGTTGCACACCCAGCAGCAAAGGCATGCTTTCTCTTTCCCTCTCTCCGTCATCTTAATTCCAAACAATCTCACCATCAACTAGAGCAAGAAGCTGTCATGAAGTGCATTACTTCTTAATTTTTATTAGTGTTACTAAAAAATCACTACAATTATTTTTGCAATTATTGCTTCTTCTTTGAAAAAGATCAATATTGCATGTTCTTGAGTTATAAATGTGATTGTAGCTAGATTATAAAGCAACTTTGGCCATTGTTGCAACCCATAAATTTTATGAAAGAATAGGCCATATTATTTTAAGTTGCAAATAGAGATCCAGACTCTGATTGATTAATCATTTTTATTACAATTTGGAATTTGAATTTTTATGTATTAATGTTTAGATTCCAGGCTTCCAGCTGAATGTTCAATTGCTCTCAAATTTGTATCTTTCTGACATGTTTTCCGATGACAGTCAATGATTGAATTGAGCTGTACACAAGATGAAGAAGCAGGAGATGGGACAACATCTGTCATTGTTCTTGGTATGGTTTGAGATTAAATTGTTGGCTTATAGGTGTCGATCGATGTTTTCTTGTATGTTGTAAATAAGAACTTGATTTTTGGATGTGTTCTCAAGTTTAGCATCATGATTTATCTACACTCTGCAACCTTTACTAGTTGATTTTCTCGGCATTACCTGAGATGCTGAGTTATAATTTTATTATGACTGTTTTAGGAAAATTGTGATATTGTTAATACCATTTCTTTATTTGCTTTGTTTTTTAATGTAACTGTTACAGCTGGAGAGATGCTTCATGTTGCTGAAGCCTTCATTGACAAGAATTATCATCCTACAGTCATCTGCCGAGGTAATGTTTCAATTGCTTACTGAAAACTCCTTTCTGCTTATGGATTATCTTCAAACATCCCTTTGATGAAGGCTTTTTTAATTTGTGTTGCAGCCTACAATAAAGCTCTGGAAGATGCTATTGCTGTGCTTGACAAAATTGCTATGTCCATTGATGTCAATGATCGTAAATTACTCAAATTCTTCTTTTTTTTACTATTGTTGTTTTCCTGAATTCTTTTATGGTTATTTTTCATACCCAGATTTAGTTTGGTCAAGTGCATCTTCCATCCTGGACTAGAAAGGATTAAATTTTATTACTTTTTTTATATCAAACATTCAAGTGCTTCAAGTGTGCCAAAGACCTTTATTCATTTATTAATTAATTAACTATCTTAGAAAACTGTTTGGATAGTTTACTGGAAATGTAGTTGCATTTCATTAGGAATAATTTCTTACAAGTTCATGGGACATTTCTTGTCTTTTTAGTCGTGTTAGTAACATATGGATATACATGGCAGGTGCAACAATGTTGGGGCTGCTTAAGAGTAGTATAGGGACAAAGTTCACTAGTCAATTTGGGGACTTGATTGCTGTAAGTATCTCTGTCATTCTAACAGACATGTGGAATTTCATACCTTTTTGCAGTATTTACTGTGATTCAAACAGTTATTGTTTATATAGCATTTTGAACATTAAAGAGACACGAATTTAAGTCTCTCCAACACAGCAGCTTGGTTAAATAGTCATCTAAAAGTTGTTTCAAGATGTACTTTTAAACTCATAACTATACCTGAAGAAATATGTACCAACTGTTGGGTGACTTCTATAAAATCGTATAAATCTTCCAGGCTCTTTCTAAAATGTTCCAGAAGTGATATATTTCTACCATCATACACACATTTAGTCTAGCCCTTTCACACAGAATTAAGTTTTAATCCCAGTCACTAGAAGGGACTGCTATGGTTCAAAAGAGTAAGGCTTAACATAAATATAATCATATGGTGCTCATTTAATAGGTTTTTGTCGTTTTTCATCTCTTTGATATTTCTTCTTTAGGCTTTAAGTCTTGTGAAGTATCAGAGCGTTGGAGATTTATCAATTACAAGCACCTTGTCTTGCCTGTATATGAATTGGCGGTTAATTTTCTATTATGTGTTGGCTTTGATTAACTTCTAGGATCTAGCAATTGATGCCACCAGCACAGTGGGGGTTGATCTTGGCCAA
>CANUEP010182556.1:0-15898 GCA_947857235.1 Jatropha podagrica | reverse complement strand
TAGTCTCGGGATCCATCTCGGGTTAGCATACCATGCCTTAACTATTGGGTAATTAATCTAGAAATTAGGTTAATTAAAATTGGAGTCACTTAGGGTTTTCCTAGTTTACCCTTAAATAATTAAACGAGGTGGCGACTCTCATAAATCAAGTGCATTTCTATCCATTTGTCATACGCATTTCCACATCGCGAGTGCATACGGTGGGATAGGGGTTCACACATGCCAATATGGCTTAATAAAAAAAAAATAAAACCTATTAAAAACCTAAAGTGAATCACAAGAGGCAATAGCTTCCTTTTCAATTCAAAACAACAAGGTCCTTTTTCTTCTTCTTAAGAGGTCAAACATCTCCTCCCATTCCCTTACTTGATTCATCCCATTTTCTTAGCTAAACACACAATCAAATCACAGAAAAGGGATCTAGGCAATTGGATTTTGTAGTTGGTTCTTTTAGATTGAGTTGATTAAGAGATTTAATTCACTAATCATGTAAGATTTCATTCTTTATATTTTTTAGTTATGGTGTGATTTAATTGTGATGATTAATTGAAGTTATATTAGTATTGAATTACATAATTATGATATTAGATTATAGTTTCAATGGTTAGATTTTAATTAATCGCATGTAGAAAAAGGTGAACCTTCATGGCTTTATAAAGGCAAGGAGAAGGCTAATTAGGTGAAATTGATTAGTGGATTTCGCAATTGAAGGTTAGTACTTAACCTACATGTGTTTAAGTTTGAGTTTGATTCATTTTTTATTTTTGGGTGCATAAAGGTTATTACTGCTTTGTTAGTCTGCAGTCTATATGGTGATGACTGATGATACTAAATTCTGTACTTAGTCATAAAAGTGGAGACCTCCTTTTGAAAATGAGGCCCATTATATGATATGATCTCGAAAGGAATCCCGTATCTGCATATGATATTAGCTTGAATAAATTGAGCAACCTTTCTGAAATTCAGGTCATAATATGATGCAACCTCTACCCACTTAGTGAAGTATTCAATGGCCACTAGGATATACTCACACTTATTAGAAGACTTTGGGGCAATCTTAGTAATAACATAAATCCCCATGTTTTAAAGGGCCATGGTTTGGAGATTGGATGCAAAGCTACTGGGGGCATCTTTTGAAGCTTGGCATAAATTTGACATTTGTGACATATCTAGAAAAACTAGCATAAATCATATCATATAGTTAGCCAGTAGTAACCCTGATTGGTGATCTTATGGGCCAAAACCATGCCATTAATTTGAGTCATTTCTTCTCTAGTGTGGACCCAGGCCATGATCTGTTAAGCTTCGTTTTCTATTACACATCTTAAGTGTGCCTGATTCCAAGTTCTTTTGTACAAAATGCCATCCTAGTAGAGGTAGCCTTTTGACGATTCCCAGAGAGTCCTCTTAAGAGACTTAGAAGCTCCTTTAGGTATTTTCCTTTGTCTAGCCAAGTCTGTATGTCCCAAAACTGTGGCTTACCTTCGGCGAGTCGAGCATTGCAACAGTAGGATGGCTGTTGATGAATTTAGATGTTTAATGGTTTAATGACCATGTCAGGACTAGCATCAACCATTGAGGCAAGAGTATTTAGTGCATTAGCAAACTATTTCTTGGCCCTCATCAAGTAGTGAAAGAGAGTTCTTCAAACTGCTGAGCTAGTTGGTCAAGGTGTTGAAGGTAAGGAACTAAGCATTGTTCTTTGACTTTCCATTTCTTGAGGGCTTGGGAGACTTTCAGGATGGAGTCCCCATAGGCTGTCAAACTTTTAACTTGGAGGTTGAGTGCTGATTCTATCTCGGCAATGCATGCCTCATTTTTTGCTTCGTTGTTGGTGACCTTTAATACCAAGTTAATACTGAAAGGAAGGCGTTCCCTACTCAGAGTCACTATGATATGCCTACACCATAAACCTGATGGTTAGCTTCTCCATCGAAATACATTTTCCGAGTGTCAAAATGAATCTAAAAGATATCTTCATTAGTGAATTGAATATCAATTATTTCGATATCACTGGGTGATGCGACAAGGTGACCTGCTATCACATTGCCTTTTAATATTCCTTCTTTGCAATAAACTTTAGGTCAAATATTGCAAGATGGTGCCCATTTCTCCATCATACTATCCAAAATTACCCTCAGGTTAGTGTTTGAGTCCTTTAGTATGCTTGAGCCAAGATGTAGGCCTTTGCGTAGCTAAGGGTGCTTGGGTCAGTGTTTGATGATTTGATTTAGGGCAAATGCCCCTAGTAGATGTGCTTAGGCCATATTTAAGGCTTTTGATATTCTCAAGTTAGGTTTGAAAGATTAGGTCAGATTTAAGACTTTTGATCATATGGTGGTGCTCAGTTCGGATTTGTGGCTTTGAGTGTAGTAAGGTCGGATTGGAGGTTTCTATAATTTTTGCGGTGCCTAGGTCAAGTTCAAGGCTCTAGAGTACTCACATCAAACTTAAGATTTTTGGGAATCGAGTGGTGCTCATGATAGGTTTGAGGTTTTGGGAATTAAGTGGTGCTCACGAGGTTTGAGGCTTTGGTAATTGTGTGCTTAGGTCTGGATTAAGGCTTTTGGCTTTTTGGTAATTTGAGGTGCTAAGGTTTGGCTTCCATTTCCAAATGAATCAAACTTTGGAGCATATATATGAAGCCTTATTCTATAGTCTCAGTCGAGCCGACTAGGATATACTCTCATCCTTTGAGCTGGATGGATTGAGTTACCTTCAAAACATTCAAGCCTAAGCCAAGTTGTTATAATGGTTAAAAAAACCAGTTCAAATAACTTATTTCAGCACAATGACTTCGAGATTTGTCCCTTTTTCGAGGAATTTAGTATCATTTCTAATAGGATACTTGTGATTGAAGAGATACCTACGGTCCCTCAGCTAGATATTGATCCAACTTCTCTGATTCTTTTAATATTTGACTTTTTGGCTTGTGAGATCCCCACTTGTGAACTTGGAGCTAATGTCGTGCCCCTATGACCATTGGTAGAGCGTGCTTTGAGATGACCACGCTGGTCCACATTGGACTCCACTAGTCCTCTTTTGCATTTTGGGCCAGTATTTGTTGCTGAGTGGTATTGACAACTATGGCAGACTTTGTCCAGTACCCATAATAAAGTAAATGATGAAAGGACACATGTAGTTTCCTATTATTCTCGTAAAGAGGCTATGTAACACTCATCACCGAATCCCGGAGGTCCCGACGACGAGCGTCACATTCAGTGCCGGAGCACCGTCTTATCTTTTTTAACAATCCTAGGTCATACATTAGAAGTGGCTAAGTTTTCATAAGGAGGCAAGTAATATTTTTTTAAAATAAAGTTTAAGGAAATTCCTACAAAAAATTTGCAAGAGTTTTCCTTAAAAATTAACTTCTACATAAAGAAAACAAATACACTTCTAATATTTAATCCTCCAAATCCCCATAACTCCAAATTCATCACAATCAGTCACACAGCACTTCTAAATACTCATTCATTCACATAGGATTTAACATAATAGGTTATCGTCAATTAAGGATTCAATCTCTAATAATCAAACACTTTAAATTCATATAAAGATAGAACTCCTTAATTAAACACAATTCTCATAAATTCACAAACTCAATATGTACAACCTTAATATTTTTACAATATTTTTACACATGCCATAATTTACATCCTAATACATATCCTACCAAAAATAAGGCTTCCTCTCTTATGCTACTCCCTTGGTCTTCAAGTGGCAACCACCGCTCTTAACCTGCGCGTGATAAAAATCAACGCGCTGAGTGGAAACTCAGTGGTGCTAAAAATGAATACTTGAACATATTTCATATAAAATGCTTAGAGATAAATCATAAAATTCTAATTATATTGAAAATACTTAAAACATAAGTCATGAAAACTTAGCAATAAGTTAACAAAAATTATAAGTATACCAAATGTTCATTTAAAGAAAAACACATTTCCATGCCTTAAAATAAAACATAGTAACAATATATTTTTTTCTAGCATTAAAAACATATGTTTCATTACTTTTACCATATCTTTGGGGCCCAAATATACTAAGAGAAACAATAGTAGATTTGATTCCGTATCATAACATATTTGGCCTTAGGTCGCCAACTATAACATAAAGACATTAAAACCTACTTATACATAATAAGCACGTTCGCTTAAACATACGACATCCAGAGTCTAGCATATGATCATAGCTCATATCATATCATAATGAAATTAAAGCCGAGCATGCTCATCTTACATAAATGAATCATATCATACCACATTTCAACCAAAGTACATAAGGGCCCAAAACAAATCCATTTCTTTATGAATAATCTTATTTCTTATTCATAATTCCTTAGTAAAACATTTCATAACTTAACACTTTTTATTTTAAAATTCCTTTACTTACAACTTGTAAAATTCATCAAAGCCTAGTCATGTTCCAATCCAAAATCATACTTCCACAATACTTTTATACACATAGCTTTAAAAATACTTAAAATCCATACATAATCAATTTGTGTAGGTTGATCGGCTCTATAAGCCATTGCCTTCTAGGTCTGATAGCTTCATTGCACCGTTCAAAAACATCCTTTTGATCAGAAGTGGACCTTCCCAATTAGGCTTGAATTTTCTTCATAGGTTCATAAGCGTTTGGTTTCATTTGCCTCACGACCAAATCTCCTACTCTTAATAGCTTTGGATAAACTCTTTTATTGAAGTGCTTAGCCATTCTCCTTTTGTATAGCTAATACATAAATCTAACATTAAGCCTTTTTTTGTCTAGGAGAGCTAATTATTAATAAAGGCTTTCAGCCCACTAACATTTTGGAAATTTAGATTTCAACATTGTGCACAAGGACTGCACTTCTGTCTTAGTTGATAAAACAACTTCCATTCCGTAAATCAAAGAATAAGGAGTTGCCCCATTAGTAGATTTGTTGGTGGTCCTATAACCCCAAAAAGCATATGATAATTTTTTAGCCCAATCACGATGATTCTTAGCCATCTTCCTCAAGATTGTAACACCCACTGCCCAATCCCGGAGGACTAGATGACGAATGCCATATTCGGTGCCGGAGAATCAATTTATCTCACTTATTAATTCTAGATCATATATTAGAAGTGGCTAAGTTTTCATAAGGAGCCAAGCATTTTTTTTAAAAATAAAGTTTAAGGAAATTCCTACGAAAAATTCGCTAGAGTTTCCCTTAAAAATTAACTCGCCACACAAGAAAAACGGATACACTTCCAATATTTACTCCTCCAAACCCCAAAACTCCAAAACAATACAATCAGTCACATAGCACTTCAAAATACTCATTCATTCACATAGTGTCTAACATATAATTTTACCATTCATTCAGCGGAATATTTATTAACAATCGCACACCATAAATACAATACGAAGATATTACTTAATTAATCACAATGCTTATTAATTTATAATCCAATATTTACAACCTTAATACTTAATAATAATTTTATACATGCCAAAATTACATCTCAAAACTTATCCTACCCTAATCACAGTTTCTTCTCTGATGCTACACCTCTGGTCTTTTGGTAGCATCCACCACTCATAACCTGCGTGTGATGAAAATCAACGCGCTGAGTGGAAGACTTAGTAGTGCTAAGTAATTATCGATTAAAATAATAAAGAACTGCCAAAGCAACAAATCTCAAATATGCTTTAAAATACTCAAATCAAGTATATAGTAAGTAATGAAGATGTACTAATTAAATTAAAATATTTCAAAAATCATAAAGAAGTTTATTCTTAAAAATTATTTCATAATCCGACATAAATAAAAAAAATTCCATAAATGCGAATATATCTTCGATTTCCTTATAACATAATAAAATTTCATTCTTAGATAAGGGCTTGTACATATACAGAAAGAAATATAAATAGATTCGATTTCTGAATCACATAATTGTGGCCTATGAAAGCACTACCATACGTCACATAATTATGGCCTGTGAAAGCACCACCACATATCACATAATAATAAGTACGTCCACTTTTTCAGAAGGGCTGATGACCTTAGCATATGATTATAGCTTTCACATAACATAATGGCCTGATAAGCCGAGCATGCTCACATATCGGAATTAATCTCATCTTACTACATTTCAATCGTGCATAGTAGAGCCCAAATCAAAACCATTCTTTTACAAAAAACCTTATTACTTATATATAAGTCCTTTGCAAAATATCTCATAACTTAATACTTATTATTTCAAAATTACTTAATTTCCAACTTGTAAATACTTATCAAATCTTTCTTATGTTCTAAATCAAAATCAGGTCTCTTAAATACACATACATACATAACTTCAAATACTTAGAAATCAATGTTTAGAAGATAAAACACATGCCTTACCACCTTAGGGTGGTTCAGCCTCTTTAGGTCATCAAAAGGGGAAAGAGTTCCCTTCCTTAAAAGAACATAATTCAAGCTAAAAAGTACTTAAGCAAAACATTAAAACCATCACTTAAGAGCACTTAGTCTTAAAACTCATCTTTTTCACTTTCAAACCTTCTTTAAGTTTTGGCAAAACTCTTAAACATTGAAATACAAGAAAGAGGTTTTAATCATCATTAATTTACTTATTAACAAACTCGCTTAAGTGAAGTAGGTGAGGTCTCACCGTAAGCTTTGCTACAAGAGCACCGTCTCTAGCCACTGATAACTGAACATTCATTGCATAGAGAGCAACTATGGACTTCCTACTGAGTGCATAAGCAACTACATTAGCTTTACCTGAATGGTAGTCTATAGTGAAATCATAATCCTTAAGTAGCTCTAACCATCTACGCTGCATCAAGTTAAGCTCTCTCTACGTAAGCAGATACTTAAGGCTCTTATGGTCCGTATACGAATGGCATCTCTTACCATACAAGTAATGCCTCCAAATCTTCAAGGCAAACACAATGGCTACTACCTCCAAATCATGGGTGGGGTAGTTCTTCTCATGTGGCTTAAGCTATCGAGAAGCATAAGCAACTACCTTGCCCTCTTGCATAAGCACACAACCTAGACCATTATGTGAATCATCGCTATAGACATCATATGGTCTTCCTGAAGCTAGCTGTGTCAAAATTGGAACCTCAGTAAGCATCGCCTTAACCCTCTCAAAACTACTCTAGCATCTATCAGACCACTCAAAATGGACATCCTTATGAAGAAGTCTAGTCAAAGGGGCTATAATAAGGGAAAACCCCTTTAACAAACCTCTTGTAATAACCAGCCAAAACTAAGAAACAATTGATCTCAGTGACATTCTTAGGTGGTTTCCACTCAAGCATTGCCTCAATCTTCTTCGGATCTACCAGAATACCCTCTGCAGAGACAATATGTCCTAAGAAAGCAATCTTAGTCAACCAAAACTCGTACTTATTGAGCTTAGCATACAACCATCAGTCTCTCAAAGTCTGTAGAACTATCCGCAGGTGGTGATCATGATCCTCTCTAGTCGGAGAGTACACCAAAATATCATCAATGAAGACCACCATAAATTGGTCCAAATAGGGATGAAAGAACCGATTCATCAGATCCATAAACACTGCTGGAGCATTAGTCAACCCAAATGGCATCACCAAAAACTCACAGTGGCCATATCGAGTCCTAAAAGCAGTCTTAGGCACATCCAACTCTCTAACACCCAACTGATGATATCCTGATCTCAAGTCAATCTTTGAGAACATGATGGCCCCTCTCAACTGATTAAACAAATTGTCTATTTGAGGCAATGGATAATGATTATTCACTGTCACCTTATTAAGCTGCTTGTAATCAATACACAACCTCAAAGTGCCATCCTTTTTCTTCACAAACAATGCTGGAGCGCCCCAAAGGGATACACTAGGTTGAATAAAACCCTTGTCAAGCAACTCCTGAATCTGAATCTTCAACTCTCTCAACTCAATAGGAGCCATTCGATATGGAGCAATAGATATCGATGCAGTACCCGACATAACTTGAATACTAAACTCAACCTCTCTCACAAGAGGTAAACCAGGCAAATCCTCGAGAAACACATATGGGAATTCGCATATTGTCAGAATTTCATGGACCTGAGATATCTCTACTCAGGCTCAAGTACACATGCTAAGAATGCCTCACAACCATGCTGTATCATCTTCCTAGTAGTACTGGCTGAAATAACATTAGAGAGGTAATCCATCCTTTTACCCACAACTACAATCTCCTCTCCAGATGGAGTCTAAAGTGTAATCCTCTCATGTCTCAATCAACAATAACCCCATGCCGTGATAGTCAATCCATGCCCAATGTCTCATCATATTCCCGAAAAGGTAACTCTATCAAATCTCTTAGAAATACGTGCCCCTGAATGACTAAAGGGCAATCTCTATACACACGGTCTACTACTACACCCTAACTTGAGGGACTAGTGACCTCAATGCTGTGCTTTATGGTGTCAGCATGCATACTAACCAGTCTACCCACATGTATGCATATATATGAATACGTGGAGCCCGGATCAATCAAAGCAAGTACAAAAGTGTCAAAGATGGAGAAAGTACCTACGATGACATCCGGAGCATCCTGCTCCTCCCTGGTCTTGACAGCATAGGCTCTCACCAGTGCTCTTACCTCTGGTTTATCGATTGTCTCAGAAACTAGCCTCTGATTCCCAGTAACATGTGCATCACCATGGCCTCTAGCTCTACCTCTCTGAGCATAGGGAGATGGCCTCCCAACCTGGTGAACCGAACCAGTAGCTATCAATGGGCAATCCCTAATCATATACTTAGTGGATCCACACTTAAAGCAACCACCCGTAGCTCTCCAGCACACCCCAACATGTCTCCTGTCATGTCTCCTGTCACACTAGGTGCAAACTGGTAAATCTGACCACGCAACACCTCCACCACTAGCAACAGATGTAGCTTGAGGAGCTGATCTCATAAATGTACCCTGACCAATTCTCTAACTTGGTCTGACCCCCATCTGTGATCCACCTCTAAACCTCTTGCTACTAGATTGGACCCCAAAAGTCTATCCAGATATAGCACTTTGAAATCTCTTATACTGACTGCCCTGCTGGGTCCTCTGACCTCTAGCCTGCCTTTCATTCCTGATGTAGTGTGAGGTTGGGATGTCAAGTGCATCCAATACTCATCCAACAATCCCTTCTTGAACTGCTTACATCTATCTTCCTCAGAAGTGATCAATTTAGAGGCGTACCTACTTAACCGTAGGAACTCTCGCTCATACTCGAAAATAATCATCCGACCCTGCTTGAGCTTGGGGAACTCTACTATCCTCTAATCTGTATAAAGCTCCCCCACATACTTCTCCCAAAACTTGAATAAAAAGAAATCCTGTGTCACATCCTCAGCTCTAGCTGTCTTCACTATTGATTCCCACCATAAATAGGCCTCTTCCTTCAGCAAGGAAGTAGCACAGATCAATTTGTCCCGAGGAGTAAACTACCTCTGCTTGAAAACCCTCTCTTTAGCCCGGAGCTAAAATTCTATTATGGAATGCACATCATCCTTCCCACCCATAAAATCCTCAGCACCATATTTCCTCAATCTCTTAATAGGGGGACGGACTGGAACAAGTGCTGGTGCAATTGGAGCCTGGGGAACAGCTCCCACAACCTGCCTCAAAGTAGCAACCAACTGTTGAACAAAATCACCCTGATTAGGCCCTGCAAGACCCGTAGCAGCCTGCCCCACAGCTAAGGCGCGCTCTGCGTCAGAACCCAAAACTCCACTAGCGGCACCATCAACTGGTACACCACCCTCTAGCATAGCACCCTCAGGAGGGGCATAATTATCTACCTCCACATTAGACAAATGCTGAGACATAACTGAATACCTACAAAGACCAATAGGCTCGCATCAGAGAGAAGTTCCCAAAACAGACTAATATGGCATGTATTTAACTTAAATCACTTATATAATTACTCCAATCAAATAAACTCTCACACCAAGTCATATATCCTAGAATTGCCTAAACCTATGCTATGATGCAACTAAATGTAACACCCGCCCAATGCTAGAGGACCAGATGATGAATGCCACATTCGATGCCAGAGCACCGTCTTATTGCACTTATTAATTCTAGATCATATATTAGAAGTGGCTAAGTTTTCATATGATAAATCACTTATATAGATTTGTTGGTGGTCCTATAACCCCACAAAGCATATGATAACTTTTTAGCCCAATCACAATGATTCTTAGCCATCTTCCTCAAGATTGTAACACCCACCGCCCAATCCCAGAGGACCAGACGACAAATGCTACATTCGGTGTCGAAACACTGTCTTATCTGACTTATTAATTCTAGATCGTATATTAGAAGTGGCTCAATTTTCATAAGGAGGCAAGCATTTTTTTTTTAAAAATAAAGTTTAAGAAAATTCTTACGAAAAATTCTCAAAAGTTTCACCTAAAAATTAACTTGCCACACAAGGAAAATGGATACACTTCCAATATTTACTCCTCCAAACCCCAAAACTCCAAAACAATACAATTAATCACACAACACTTCAAAGTACTCATTCATTCACAAAGTTTCCAACATATAGTTTTACCATTCATTCAGCGGAATATTTATTAACAATCGCACACCATAAATACAATACAAAGATATTACTTAATTAATCACAATCCTTATTAATTTACAATCCAATATTTACAACCTTAATACTTAATAATAATTTTATACATGCCAAAATTACAACTCAAAACATATCCTACCCTAATCACAGTTTCTTCTCTGATGCTACACCCCTGGTCTTTCGATAGCATCCACCACTCATAACCTGTGTGTAATGAAAATCAACGCACTGAGTGGAAGACTCAGTTGTGCTAAATAATTATCGATTAAAATAATAAAGAATTGCCAAAGCAACAAATCTCAAATATGCTTTAAAATACTCAAATCAAATATATAGTAAGTATTGAAGACGTACTAATTAAATTAAAATATTTCAAAAATCATAAAGAAGTTCATTCTTAAAAATTAATTCATAATCTGTCAAAAATAAGAAAAATTCCATAAATGCGAATATATCTCCGATTTCCTTATAACATAATAAAATTTCATTCTTAGCTAAGGGCCCGTACATATACAGAAAGAAATATAAATAGATTCGATTTGTGAATCACATAATTATGGCCTGTGAAAGCACCACCACACATCACATAATTGTGACATGTGAAAGTACCACCACATATCACATAATAATAATCACGTCCACTTATTCAGAAGGGCTGATAACCCTAGCGTATGATCATACCTTTCACATAATAGAATGGTCTGATAAGCCGAGCATGCTCACATATCAAAATTAGTCTCATCTTACTACATTTCAATCGTGCATAGTAGAGCCCAAATTAAAACCATTCTTTTACAAATAACCTTATTACTTACACATAAGTCCTTTGCAAAATATCTCATAACTTAATACTTATTATTTCAAAGTTACTTAACTTACAACTTGTAAATACTTAGCAAATCTTTCTTATGTTCCAAAGCAAAATCATGTCTCTTAAATACACATACTTACATAACTTTAAATACATAGAAATCAATGTTTAGTAGGCAAAACACATGCCTTACGACCTTAGGGTGGTTCTGCCTCTTTTGGTCATTAAAAGGGGAAAGAGTTCCCTTCCTTAAAAGAACATAATTTAAGCTAAAAAGTACTTGAACAAAACATTAAATCCATCACTTAGTCTTAAAACTCATCTTTTTCACTTTCAAACCTTCTTTAAGTTTTGGCAAAACTCTTAAACATTGAAATACAAGAAAGGGATTTTAACCATCATTAATTTACTTATTAACAAACTCATTTAAGTGTAAATCAAACTTAGAAATCAAGGAAAGCATAGTGTCCTTCACCTAACCAAGGTTCGTTGACTCTTCCAAATCCAAAGGGAAAATGTTTCTTTTCAAAATAACCACATTTATCTCAAGAAAAACCATTCAAGAACACATTAAAAACAAAAGAACACAAAAGCATGAAACAAAACCAAGGGCTCTTCCGCCTATGGTGGTTTGGCCAAGTGAAGGGGAAGGAGAAGGGGATGTTCTTCTTCTCATTCAAGCATTTTATTATGCTTAGAACACATAAGAGATCATGTAAAAACAATCAAATAATCGATTCCCCAACACAATTCACAAAATCCTCAAAAATCTTTCAAAACCTTAAAATTGGAAACTTAAAGAAATGAAAGGGGAATGAAACTATTAGTGCACTAACCTTCAAAACAAGCATAAAGAAGCTTGGAGAGCTTCAATTCTTGGCTTTCTCCTTCCCTTTTGAAGAGGGTTCTCCAACTTCTTCAAGGTAGGAAAAATGCACTTTAAAATAAAAAATTAACAAAAAAAAAAAAGTAGATGGAGCATGACTTAATGCATCAATTATAAGTCTAAATTGAAGAAAATGGAAGAGAAAGAGAGAAGACAGAATGGCATGGAGAAAGGAGGAAGAAGAGAGTGAATAGTGTTGCTTGGTGAGTTGTCACTTTAAGTGGCAAAGTCAAACTTGTCTACTTGATTTTATGTCAAATGAGAGGCTATGATCAAGTTCCTAGTATTCTCATCCAATGACTCTAAATATTCATCAAATAACTCTCTTTCAAATATTGTTTAACTCCACCAATTAATTAAATTAATTCCACAAAAATAATCCCTCAATTATTCGTTAACGTACTAACTAGAAAATACTATACATTAAATACCATAATTCTCCAAAAATATTCATGAAATATTTTCTATCCACCTAAATCATGCAAACATGCTCCAATAATATTAAATAAAATATCAAACATACATAGTAATTTTTTTAGACCGAAATAATACCAAGTCCTGAACTAATGGTACTATTCACAGACCGGTAGATTATTATTGCTGACACTGAAAATGACTCTGTAAAAATGGATTGTTACAAAGATTATCTTGATATTCTTGTTTATTGCTTCTACTACCCTATTCGCCTGTGGATGATAAGGTGAAGAGTTATGATGCTCAATCCATATTTCGCTAATAGTCCTTTTTCTTCTACTTGAAATTGAACTTCATCATCTATCACTATATGATGGGGAATCCCATATCTGTAAACAAAATTTTTCTCTATGAATTATGCCATCAACTTGGTGCCAATGTGCTTGAAAGATTCTGCCTCAACCCATCTTAAGAAATAATCTACTACCACCACAATGAGTTAGTGTCCATTAGATTCTGGTGGTGAGATTTTGCTAATCATATCTATTACCCAAGCTACAAATAGCCATGGTGAAATAGAAGGATATAATTCTGATGGTTGAATGTGACTCAGGTCTCCGTGAATCTAACATTTGAAACACCTTTTCATAAAAGAAACACAATCCTTTCTATTGTTGACTAGAAAAACCTTTGTCTAAAAATCTTCTTTGCAAAAGCTTTTCCACTCGTGCAGGTGTTGCAAACTCCCGCATGAATCTATTCTATTATTTTATCAGCTTCCTTCATCGATAAACATCTTAGTAGTACACCATCAGACATTTTCTTATAAAGCTAACCATCTAAAATTGGAAATTGTAGTGTCAAGCGCTGTAAAACTCGTTTATCATCTCTAGCAGTTGACTAAGGATAAATCCCTTTGGTCATCCATTACAAAATATCATGAAACCATGGTTGATCGTCTTCCTCAATATCCATAATTTTTTCTCCTTCATAGCATGTGATGCTGCTAAAGACATCATAAAAGGTTTCTTAGCATTATAGATATTTCTTCCCAAGCAGGTGCTAGATTAGCCAAATCATTTGGAATTCTTTTATTCACTCTACTAGTGTATGTAAAGGTTACCCTTGTGAAGTTTTGAATAACAACATATTGATAGTCAACATAAGGCTTTAGCTTATCTCCTTTGACTTTCTAATTTTCATTAGCATGCTCGATTACCAATTTTGAATCACCTATGACCTCCACTACTTTGGCCTTGATGGAAATCAGAGCTTTCGATCCAAATAAACAAGCTTCATGCTCTACCATATTATTCATAATTGTAAAACGCAACCTTTTCAACATCGAGATAATTTAATTGTAGGGAGATTCTAGCAAGACACCTACTCCTACTCCCTTACTGTGAGTTGACCCATCAAAGTAAACTTTCCATCCTTTCTTTTCTATTAAGTCAAATGTTCATCAAGAAAATCAATTCCCACTATTCATTATCATCAACTACATGTGTCGTTACAAAATCTACGACTACTTGCCCTTGACTTTCTTATTTGTGGCATACTCAATATGGAATTCAGACAATAAGATTAACCATCTTTCTACCTTTCCCACCAATGCTAGTGTCCCATATAAATATTTCACTGAATCCATTCTAGAAACTACAATCACCTTACAGGATTGAAAGTGAAATACCCGCAAATTTTAATTTCAAAAAAAATATTCATTTAAATTTTAATTCTAAAATTTTGGCCAATAAATTTAAGCCACGTAAAAATTAATCAGACCCGTAAACCCATTCGATTATGTTGAAAACCAGTTGGAAACCAAGTGAGTTTGTTGAATCAGACCAAACTGGTTCGAATTGAACTAGAATGGCCCAGAACCTTCTGGAAAATTCATTTTCTTTTCTTTTTCTTTTTTTTCCTTTTTGTTTCTTTCCTTCTCTTCCTTTTCTTCTCCGTGATGCCCTCTCTCCTCTCCTTCTTCTCTCTCTTTCCCAATGTCTCTCTCACTGCCGTTTCTCTCTCCCTACGCTAGCCACGCCAACGCCAACTCCAGCAGCACCTTACGTCGGTGAGGACACCAGTGAGCTACATCCCTCTGCTTCACGCGAACCGGTGATGCCATAGTAGCCTTCTTTCTCCATCGCGTCGCGCCACCTCCCTCATCTAAATCATGCGGGCTGGCCACTAGCAGCAGCAGCTTCACCGCTGCTCTCTCTCTTTCGCACCACCTCAGGCCACCAGCCACGGCTGCACCACCTGAACTCAACATCTCGGCCACTCATTGGTGATTTTTTTTAGACTTTTTTGGGTGATTAAGGGTATTAAAAATATCCCTATAAACTTTCAATTAGTTTCTTGAATTTTAATTTTGTGAAGAAATTAATTGATTATGGGGATTGAATTATTGATTGCGATATTGGGTAATGTTTTATTGGATTTAGTTGTTGATGAGTTGAAAATAAATTGTAGGTTGAGAATAAAAGTTTAGAAAATCCAATTAGTTGAATTATTGGAGATCGATAATTTATTTTATTAAGGTAGTGAATATTTGACTAGGTGGAAAGATTTAATTAATAAAAATACTTTAGTTGATAATTAATTTAATTAAAGAATTTAGTATTGGATATTAGAGCGTAAACACAAAAAGGTATATTCGGAGATCGATTAATGTTACGTTATAGATTTAACAGTAGAATCGTTGGTATATTTATTTGAATTAAAATATTTAAGTTGGACATTGAATAAAATGGAAATTATGTTATTAAGGGTTGTTCTTAATTATTTGATAAATATGAATGTGTTATTAAGATTGTTAGAATTAACGAATTAACAGATTTAGTATAGAAACGAATTTTATAGTTATCAAGGACCGATTAAAGTGAATGAATTAAATAGTTAATAATTGTTTGGAGCTCGTAATTAAATTAAGTAAGAAGAAGACTATTACTGAAAGGACTATATTTATGCGAAACGAGAATTTTATCGATTTTATTATATTGGTGATAGATTTAGAATATTTTAAAGATTGTGACGAGAAATCGAATTAATTGATGTTTAGTGTTAGCCAGAACAATTTTACCATGTTATAATATTAGAATTAATTTGTTTTTAGATGATAATTATCATTGTAACAGATTTATCTTTATCACTTTGTTAGAGTTAGAGATAATGTTAAATAGATTTATCCTTATCACT